>PVHP010054087.1:0-10257 GCA_004024765.1 Zapus hudsonius | reverse complement strand
GGGGCAGGCTCCAGACCTTTCTCTCACGAACCTCTCTTTTTCACAAAGGGAGCTTTTCTGTTATCTTTTCTTGGGCTGCTTATCTAACTAAATAGTAAAAGCTCTGTGAACCTTCTGACACGTGTTTTCCCCACACTGGTGGCAAGAAAACTTTATGACTTCCCACATCCAATTTCCCCATCCAACTCCCCTTTTCCTGATCTACTGAATTAGAATAAATGTGTAACTAAAATTTAATTCTGTCCCTGTGTACAATTCTTTGGCATTAGAGGACAAGAACTCGGAGTAGGAGGAGGGGGAAGGGAGGATTCAAAAACTCTCCCCCCCCCCCCCGCGTTGCTTACTATCAATTAGCAGCAACCTGTATCATAGGGATCTTCCCTCAACCCAGAGAAGCTAGGGTTCTTTGGACAGGCTCCTTCCTACCCCTCCTCATTAGAGGAGGGAGGTGTCCACATATGTTCATAGCAGGACATGCTTCCTTTCTTAGAAGTAGGAAGACCAGCCTCCAGGCAGACCTGTTCCTGGGAGTCTTAGTCTGGGATACTCTAGTCCTCCCATTCCCGCTTCCCACACCCACACCCCATTCCTTGTGGCCCACCTCATGGGAAATCAGGCCTGGACAGTTTACTGATGTTATTGGCTTCGTATGCCTTCACTTAACTCTGACCATCTGTGGTGGTTTAATTCAAGTGTACCCTCATAAATTTGTGTTCTGAATGCTTGATCCCCAGATGGTGGCAGTTTTGGAATTGGAACCTAGTTGGAGATGTGTTGTTGGGGTGTTATGACCCCAGACCCCCGACTCAAAAGAAGACTCTGACCAACTCTCCTATGCAACACGCAAAGGGTTTTATTAAAAATAACCAGGCATGCCCAGGGCTCAAGTGCGTATCCATAGCAGGACAGAGGCAAAAAAGCCAAGAGCTAAGTTCCAGCAGGTCCTTTAAAGGAATCCAAACATGCATCACAATTCAGGGAATCTTTACAGGCTTTTCCAGTAACCTGGGCATTTGCACATTCTTTCCATATCTATAGAACCCATTCTCAGTCTTTACTGGGTTTAACCACAGATGCAAGATTACAGGGAAACAAAGGCAGGATTATAGGGGCAGGGGGAGGTGGGGGAGGCGTGTACCAACATACCATTCTGAGGTAGATATTTCACTTTTCCTACTTCCTTTTATTAATAATTAGCTCCCTCTTGTCTTGAGATTCTCTACTTTTATTCTAATTTTTAATTTTTCTCTAACAGGGGGTGGGATAATCGGTGTTATAGTCAGCTTCCTCTTGCCAGTGTTTGGTACACTCTCCTGCTGCTATTGTCCACCTGATGTTGGCCAGGAGGTGATGTCCATCCTCTGCTCAAGCCACAGTTCCCAAGCCATCATGGAGCTTCCCCTCAAGTCTGGAAGCCAAAATAAACCCTTTTCTCCCAGAAGCTGCTTATGGGTGGGTGCTTTGTGCCAGCAACATGAAGCTGACTGCTACGCCACCCCAATATGGATTCAGGCTGGACATCTAGGGAGATGGAGGAAAGAGGGGTAGGGGTAAGGACCAGCCCCTCCCCCAGCATTTTAAAATATTTTATTTTTATTTATTTGAGAGAGAATGAGAGAGAAAAAGGCAGAGAGAGAGAGAGAGAGAGAGAGAGAGAGAGAGAGAGAGAGAGAGAGAATGGGTGCTCAGGGCCTCCAGCCACTGCAAACAAACTCCAGACACATGATCCACCTTGTGCATCTGGCTTTATGTGGGTACTGGGGAATCGAACTCTGGTCCTTCTGCTTTCCAGGGAAATACCCTAACCGCTAAGCCATCTCTCCAGCCCCTTCCCCCAGCATTTTAATTTGGCTCCCCTGGGTAAGGATCTAGATTCAGAGACTCACATCCATGATCTATGCTGGCCTGTGCCACTACTGTATGCTCTTACTTCACCAAGGAAAAAAGTGGCACTTGCATAGCCCTGCGACTTTGCCCCACCACTCCACTAGGCCACATTTTGCCTCTGGCTGGATGAATCCCTGTACCCCCACCCCGCTCAGGTACCAATGTCTATTCAGATCGGGGTTCCTGGGAAGCAGGCATGAGGTTTCGTGTGTCCACGCTCTGTGTAGTCAGGGCCACAGCTGTCCCACACAGAATGCTGAGGCTGGTTGTAGCCTTCAAAGATGGAGCCAGGAATGACTCCTTACTGGTTATCATTGTATGGGCGATGACCTCAAGCAAGTAGCTCTTTTCAGCAGAGAGCAAACCCCATCCCAGGTAGCCTAAAATCCAGGGTCACCTCAGGAGCTTGAAACAATTCTTCATCAGTTTGGTACTGTTTTCTGGAACCTGAAGCCCAGTGCAGAGCAATGACTCCTCTCCTCTTTGTCTTGTCCTTCTTTTAGGCAAAGCTTGTGCTATCCACATAGCCCTTCGGGGTCTTGCTTTGGAGGCTGAGCGTGTACAGCTGGCACAGACCTTGAGTTCCCCTCCCTCACTTCACAGATGAGAAAGCCATGGCCCACAGAGAGGGGGGACATGGTTGCCAGCATCCAGGATGTCCAGAATGATTGCTGAGATGGGTTCCATTATTTGGTGCATGGTGACACTACCTGTCCTGTGTCAGCTATGTCCTGGGCACTGGACAGTGAAGGAAGTCCTGCCCTGGTGGAGCTGACATTCTAGGCAGGGAGACTGAAATTGTACATCATGCCACACACACAATGGCATAGAGAAAAATGAGATGGTGAGGGGATGGGGCATAGCACTTTGGTAGACATGGTATGAGGGGAGAGGAACTTCAGACATTTAGGAAAGACTTTTCAGGGAAGAGCCTGTTCAAAAGTCCTGGGAGGTGAGTGTGCTTGATATGTTTCAGAAACCCAGCATGGAGGTTAGTGTGGCCAGAGCAGAAGGAGAAGGAAGGAGGAAGAAGAAAGGAAAACAAGGAAACACAGACTCGGGAGCCTGGGAGAGAAAGATCATGAGTTTGAGGCTAGCCTGGGCAATATAGTAACACCTTGTCTCAAGAAAATAAAATCCCATAGCGCCTAGGATCAAGGTGAGGACTTTGGAGGAGGGAGATCACGATTAGAATGTGTGGGAGTACAAAGGTCTAGGATTGAAGCAAGAAGCCATACAGTTAGGGACTATAATAATACAGAAATGGGCCAATAATGGCTAACCCAGGATGGAGGGAGGCATGTAAGGGATAGCGCCTGCATTCTGGAGAAGCTTCCAAAGTCTCCCACAAGTACTAGGCTTGGCATTTCCAACAGCATGGTGTGACAAGTGCCTGGCCCATCAATAATATTTCCTGTTCCTGATAAAGCACATTACTGAATGCTTACTTCATATTTAAGGAGGATTATGTATTACAAAAATTAGAAATTTGACAGTGCTAGAATTGTGATAAGTCAGGCAGCTCCAGAGACACCCTCCCCTTGAGTGGGAGGTGTCTAGCTAGAGCTAAAACCTAGGTGCTAAAACTGATCGGTCAGGTATGACCCAACCACCTGTTGTCCTGCCCACCTAGGGCAGGAAATACTGACTGAACAGTAAATCTGCCTTCTCTCCCCCACATGCCAGGCTAGCAGAAGAACCTCTGAAATCTCCTGGCCTTAGGAAGGTAAGGCCTTTCCCTATCCCAGTCTAATGGCTGGGGTGGGGGAAAGCTCCAGATTTTTTCCCTCTCCTTCTCAAGATGGGAGCCCTCTGTTATTTTCTCTGCTGCTGCTTGTTTAGCTAAACAGCATAAGTTCTTTTAAACTCTCCATATGTTTTCCCCACACTGGTGACTGGAGAACTCTGTAACTCTCCATGTTCCCTTAAATAATAAAGTCTCCCATTATACCTTACTATCTTGTTGTCTAGGATTTTAATTCTTTAACTTTGTAGACAAGAACTTGGGTATTACTTAATTTGGGGGGTACATTAGAATTTTTGCTGGGCGTTATCTAAATTCTAACCCCCAGCTCACCCCATTTCAGAATGTTGCTCAAGTAGTAGAGTACTTGGCTTGTGTACAAGAGGCCTTGGGTATGATCCTCATCACTACATCAACTGAGGTGTGACACTCACAGCTGCAACGCCAGCATTCAGGAGGGGGAGGCTAGAGGATCGTTAAGTCCAGTTTGAGACTAGCCTGGACTACACAAGACCCTATTTAGCAACAACAACAAACAAAAACTACTAGGGGCCTGGGGAAACGACTCAGAAGTTAAGACACATGCCTGTAAAGTCTGCTGGCTTAAGTTAACTCCCTAGCACCCACATAAAGATAGATGCCAAGTGATGCATTTGAATGGCATTTGCAGTAGCTAGTGACTGCTGTGTGTGTGCACGTGCACACATATAAGAATGTAAATACATAAATAAGAATTTTTTTTTGGTTTTTCGAGGTAGGGTCTCACTCTAGTCCAGGCTGACCTGGAATTCACTCTGTAGTCTCAGGGTGGCCTTGAACTCACAGCAATCCTCCTACCTCTGCCTCCCGAGTGCTGGGATTAAAGGCGTGGACCACCACGCCCGGCCTTAAATAAGAACTTTAAAACCTGTTAGATATTTGCTATTTCTCCTAGATTTTTATTTATTTATTTATGAGAGGGGGAGGGAGCATAGGCAATCCAGGACCTCACCCCATGGCAAATAAACTCCAGATGTACATCTGATCCTGGGAAATTGAACTATGGTAGTCAGGCTTTACAAACAAGTGCTTTTAACCACTGAGGTCTCTCCCCAAACTCCTCTTTAAACTTTAATGGGGGAAGTATAACCTAATGATCACAATATGCATGTATAAGAAATTATTAGTAATTTGAATATAAAATACTAGAGATGTTTTCTATGTATCTGCTTGTACCTGTGTATGTGCATATGGAAGCACCTCTTTGCACATGTGTGAAGAGAGCATTGGTTAACATCTAGTGTCTTCCTGTATTTTTCTCTACATTGTTTTGTTTGTATGAGGCAGGGCCTCTCACTGAACCTGGAGCTCAAGGATTCTGCTCAAGTTGCTAGCCAGCAAGCCCCAAGGATTCTCCTGACACTATCTCAAGTAGGATTACAAATGGAAGGCTGCCTTAAAAAACACGGGTTCTAGGGATCAAACTAATGTTCTCATGCTAACACAACTGAACCATCTTCCCATCCTACAAACAGCTTACTCCACTGACAACCCCCCCCCAGCAAACTATATTTGCTGACCTATTTTTGACTTATTAACTTTATACACAACACATTTCTATTTGTCAAAGTTAAAACTAATGTACTATGATCACATACAAATGACTTGGTGCCACTCAGGTACCATAGAGACAATCAGACCCAGTGCTCAGAAACTACTGGAAAGTTACTAGATTCTCAGTAGCCACCTGTGTCATCTTTTGCCTCCAGCCTAAAAGAGAACTGCAGGTGGGTGGCCACCAGGTGGAGCCCAGCAACAACCTTGAATGTGGACTTGAAAGCACTTGACCAAGGCCTGCCTGTTCCAGCTAACAGCTGGAGGCTAGGGACAATGGGACATGCAGGAAGGCCAGGAGACTAATTATGAACCCCCAAATAGTTAGTGTCCCCCTAGTTCTTAAGTGCCATTCAGTCACCTAAGATTGCACAAGAACAGATCTATGAAACCCTTAGCTGTCCAGGGATGCAGACACACTACACTGACTGGCTAAATGTGTGCCTACCCTACGCTGGCTGGCACAGGGAACTGAATGGACCCCATTTGTGATGGGGCTAGGTGATTGCAATTAATTCCCAGTAAGTGCAGGTCATAAACTCTCATTGAATAAGTGAGGCTCTCAGATTGGCACCACTCCTGGCAGATCACCACCAACTTACTTGACTATCTTCCAGGAAGCAAAAGTTGAAACGAGGTTCTGGAGAGGATCCTGTGAAAGGCTCATTAACAGTGGCCTCTGCTGGAAGTCAGTTAGCTACTTCCAAGAGAAAGAAGCCTGCAGGTCGGTGGCTGGGTGGGGTGGGCATGCAGTGGAGATGTGACTTATGCATTAGAGGGGAGGCAGGGTCCCCTATGGTGGGCTTTGGAGCTTCCTGGGTGTGTCCATGGCTTCAGGGCTCAAGATCCAGGAGGGCAGAGGAGATGTGCTTTGGCACATTAAGGAAGGTGGGTACAACCAGTCTCACACCACCCAGAGTCTGCTAGTCCCTTCTCTTCCCCCCACCCCAGGTGTCAGTGTCCCTGGTTTGATGCCTTGTGTGATCTCCACTCCCAACCAAAAGAGTTCTCCCAGGTTCTTTGTTAGTCTCCTAAGGGAATGGGTTTTCTGGGAAGGAGTCCACATTTGGAAGGAGGTTGTGGTGGTGGTGGGGTGAAGGTGCCCCTTAGGGACAGCTCACCTGGACTGTCTCTGGCCAGGGAAGATAGCAAGCCAGTGGGCTTTCCCAGATCCAGGGGGAGGGGAGGGAAACCCTTGGCAGGAGATGGGGAGAGGGGTGGGGTCCTGTGATATCCCTGAAGGGTACCTTGTTGTTCGTGGTGGTGCCAGAATCCATCGCGTGCAGGTCTTGTGTGGGTAACCACAGCTGCTGTGAATTCATCAGTGCGGTGGCCTCGTCATGTCTGGGTAACAGAGTTCCACAGTATCCTTCCTGTGGTCCATTCCCTGGCTATTATGACTAGAGCAGAAATGAACATGGATCCACAATTACCTCTGTAGTAGAATGTAGAGTCCTTTGGGTAGCTTCTGCTAACTGGAACTCATTGGTGTTTTCATTGAACAGCAGAAAACAAGTTGAGCAAAGCATGGGCAAAGGGCAAGGAACTCAGGAGTGAAGTGCAAGGAACACTTGACATTGAATAATTCTTTAAACATGTTAAAGGAAAGGATTTGTTAAAGGAAAGTTGGACTCTGCTGATCCAGAACACACACACACACACACACACACACACACACACACAGAGAGAGAGAGAGAGAGAGAGAGAGAGAGAGAGAGAGAGAGATTCCGTCTACAAGTGCAATTACACTAAACCCACCTGTTGTTTTCTGTGGGCTATTATGCATTGTCTTCAATATGCTCAGCATATTTCACTCATGCACACATTGTTTTGGGTTAGGAGTATAGCCAGGTCACTGAGGAAGTAGGGAGGAGAGCATAGCTTAAGATCAAGGGGGGGAAGGGGTGGAAGAAAAAACGATCAGTCATTAGCTCTAAACTTTCCTTGTCAAGACTGGTGCTCAGTGCTAAATAAGACCTCTATAACATCCCCTTCAAGGCTCAGGAAACATTACAGAAGAGGGGACAAAAAGAATGTAAGAGTCAGAATTTGGAGAAGAATGGTGTAGGACGCTGTTTTTGAACATGATATGGCCATTACATTCGTATCTCCCAGTGACTGTTGTTACCTGACTAGACCTGCACAGTACTGGGCTCATCAGGGATACTGAGGAGAGCATGAGGCCTCTATCCATTCCTAAGGAGTTAGTGGCAATTAATAGCTTCTGGGTGAGTGGGAGACATTTTCTGCAGTGGTAGAGCCACTGGTAAACTGAACGGACTCTGGTAATAATCCCTCACATATTTTCATTCAGGCAACCTTAATTAAAGTCAGTGTGTGATACACGCACACACAAGAAAAAAAGACATTGAAATAGAAGAGGGTCTAGTTGAGAAGGGGCTTAGTGGAAGGTAGACAAAAGATAATGGAAGGGGATTGTGATGAAAATATATACATATGTAAAATTGTCAATAAAAAATTAAAATAAAGAAAAATGTCCTAAATCACTTTTAGCAGGTTCAAGACTTTTCCTGTTGGGTTCTGGGTTTATGAGATTGCCTCTGAGATCACAGTTGAATAGGATGGGAGCTGGGCCATATAGCTGCTGTTGTATCTTAAATGGGTCTAGAGTTGTCAGGTCTACTGCTGGATGCTCTAGAGAATGTGAATTCTGTCTAGTCTCTGAGCAGACTGGGGTATCTTTAGAAACTTGTTAATAGGTATAAAAGTCACCATAATGATCTACAGACCTACAAAGCTATTGGGAGGTGTGCATCCAGGGATGGTTTCTTCTGGGTCCCTGGAAAGGCTCCTAAGTGGGGTGCTGGGTAGACCCCTGGGTAAGCTGTACTGCTCTGGCCCAAGGCTGAGAGGGATAAAATAGCCATAGGCTATTCAAGGTCCCTAACTAAAATCACCTCCAGGGACGCAGGCATTTTCTTCTGAGTTCCTGTGCTGCCAGCTGGATTGACCACTGACTCCTTTTAGGAAGGATAGAACCCTGTGTTAGATCCTCTTTAGGGTCTTATTTGGGATTAAGTTTACCAAGCCTGCCTCAGGGACTCAAGCAGGCATATATGTCTGTTGGGTTTGATAAGGTTGGCAGAGTTGATCTCTGGTTACCACTAAGAGGGGCTAATGTCACGTGTCGGAACGATGTCAGGGTACTCTGCCAGGATCAACATCAACAAGTTTAGCACTCTAAGTATGAATGGGTGTGATTCCTCTGAAATGCTCTGGACTAGGCTCAAGACCAGATAGAGTTGTAGTTGTTTATAGGGGAGTCAGGCCATGTTGAGTTCTTAAGCCTTAGCTGTACCAGGGCATCATGCCCGATCATGAGCTTCTGCAAGACACTTTCATCCATGGATGGCAGCAAAATTATTGTTTTCATATTGGGAGAAGGGATGAGAGAAAGATTTCCAAGACCATTATTGTGCTGATAACACTTTATTATTTTGTTCGTTTGAGACAAGGTCTCACTTTGTACCTCAGGCTGGCCTGGAACTCACAACAATTCTCTCAAGCTATTTTCCTGAATGCTGGGGTTATAGGTGTGAGTCTCCACACCTGAATCTTCTACTATGAATTTGGAAGTGCCAAATATTGTTAAAATATAAATGAATGCCAAAATATCGACAGGTAGACTGTGGTCGTTTCTACTGTGTTAACTTTTTAAAGCTAGAGTTGCATTTCCTTTATAACCCCTTTCCTCATATAGTTCAGGAATAAAAAGTTGGTCTAAAAAAATTAGTAGACTATTTGGAAGATCAGACTTAATCAGAAGCCATTTCTCTGTGAATATTGTCCCTCCTAACTATGGTAAAAGATGGCCAAAAGGTCACCTGTTGCCAACTTGCTCTCACTCCTCTTCTCTGGGTCTAGTTCTTTCTCCACTGCTGACCCTGCTAGAAGACAGAGGCCCCGTGCCCACCACCACATACTTGTAGCACACTGTCAAAGGCAGTTGCTGCCCAAAGTCACAGCTTAGTACCCCCATTCCCACATGTTTTGCTCTCTTAATCTTATTATAGCATTTGGGCCAGGTGGCTGCTGGGATACACTGACTGACAACTCTGATTCTCCAATTCTCTCTTTAACCTTCACTTCCCCAGATCCTTCTACAACTATGCAAGATGCAGTTCCCATATGAGCAGTGATCCAAGCCTGTAGTCCCAGACTTGGGTGGCTGAGGTAGAAAAATATCTCTGGGGTTAACATAGTGAGACCAACTCTCAACATTAAAACAAATCAATCTATCAAGCCTGGGTCTGGAGATGAGGCTCAGATGGCATAGTGCCTGCTATTGTAGTTCCCTTTACATTGTTGGGATAAAGCACCTGACCAAAAGCAGCCAATGGGAGGAAATTTTTTTATTTTGGCTTACAGTCTTTGGGTGAAGCTTTCTAATGACAGGGGAGAGCATGGCAGGAGCAGAGGCTGGGCATTACCTCTTGCCACAGAAGATGGAAACAGCAGCAGGAGAGTGAACTGAACTCTGGCGAGGAGGAGTTGGCTGTAACACCCCTAAGCCTGCTCCCAATGACATACCTCCCAAATTTTCACTACTTGGAGACCAAGCATTCAAAATGCATAAATGTATGTGGGACATCTGATTCAAACCACCACACCTATCTAGCATGCATGAAGCCCTGGGTTCAAGCCTCAACACTACATAAGTCGATGAGATGCCATAACTCTGTAATTCCAGCTCTTGGGAAGTTGAGGCAAGAGAATTAGAAGTATAAGGTCAACTTTAGCTATATAGTGAGTTTGAGGCCAATCTGGGCTATATGAAATCCTGTCTCAAAAAAAATCCCATTGTTCTTTTTAAAAAATCTCTTATCTTAAAACTGATAGTGGGTCTCCTTTCATTGAACCTCGACTACAAACAGGAAAAGTTCTGGTGGAATTTGGGCCTAGTTCATCATTTTGACCTTATGCATCAGATAGTTAATTATTCAACCACTACTTGGATTTTGTTTATGAAATAAATTTTTTTTCCTAAACTAGCTAATTTGTTTTGTTTTTCC
>PVHP010054086.1:0-10580 GCA_004024765.1 Zapus hudsonius | reverse complement strand
GCTGGTAGGATTGCAAACTTGTTCAACCGTTATGGAAAGCAGTGTGGAGACTCCTAGACAGAATGGACATAGAACTACCAATGGACCCAGCTATCCCTCGACTAGGCATCTACCCGCAAGATGCCACATCTCGATGCATAAACTTTTGTACAACTATATTTATAGCAGCTCAATTCATAATAGCCAAGAATTGGAATCAACCCAAATGCCCATCCATGGAGGAATAGACAGCGAAATTGTGGTATATTTACACGATGGAATTCTACTCAGCTGAAAGGAAAAATGACATCGAAATTTAGGAAAAAAATGGTCTGACTTCGAGCAGATCTTACTAAGTCAACACTCAAAAGAACAGAGAATCGAACCCCGCATATTCTCCCTCATATGCGGTGCTTAACCAGGCTAAATGTCAACTCTATACAGACTAGTAGAAAGAAGTGAGAGGTTATGAATGAGGGGTAAGGGATGTTGGTAGGGGAACTGCTTAAGCATGATGCTAAACCAGATTAGATTCAAAAACTTAAAATGCTCACGAGCATACTGCAACCTATTGAGCAAGTAGTGGGCGTCGACTGGCATGAGGGGCCGTAAATAGAAGGGGAGAAAGTCTAAGCCTGTGAATAATTGATCAGCCTGACAACCCCTGGTCCCAGTCACTGGTTCTTTCCCTCACTGAGCTGTTGACCAAAGTGATCCATGAGGTTCCAAAAAGAAGACAGAATTCTGTCAAAGCCCTTGAATGCTCCCCCCCCCAAGGCCTGAGGCAAAACCGTGTTGCTGAAGAAACCACAGAATGCCATTGATCAGCATTGACAGACCCTTCAAGGTCCTGAATGGTAACCAGCCCCCAGGTGGTAATTAGTGTATTGCTGGAAGTCACTGCACAAGTTGCCACGGGAAGCTGATCAACAAGAGCTGGAGTAAACAGAGACCACTGGCATGAAACACAGTCTGTGGCCATGAACAGGCTGACCATACCTGCTACTGGGAGAGAACAGTGAGCCAAGAAAGGAGCACTTCTACAATGTTGGAGCCTGGGCCTGCTGGAGACAATCAACAGCTTCTAAATTCTGCCAAATATTCCACTTAGGGAGGTGGAGCCCTTGACTGGAACTGGGGATTCAGGGCGATAGACACCAGATCCCGCACTCTTGGGCTCACAAGAAAACATGCACTATGGTAGCGATTGACAGGGAGGCTACTAAAAATAGAATTTTGGTAATCTAGAATTGTGTATATTTGTTAACCTAGACTGATCTCACTCTCCGATGGAGAATGTGTTTGTATTTTTCAGGATGCAGCGAGAGAGCTGTGGCCCATATAACCCTACCAACCAACCGCAGGCAGAAAGCTAAGATCCTGGCAAGAGATGAGACACCACAGTCATATCGTGGAGGATCCATATGGAACCCTGCAGAGAATGACGGGATGAACAAGGGACCCACAGCCACAGCCATTCAATCAACACAGGATAAGCCAGTGAGACAGAAACCAACGATTCTCCACACAAAAACCCTTAAGCTCACAACATTAAAGCAGCCTTAATACTCACCCACCGCAACTCAGGGAACTGAGCGGAAGAGGGGGCGCAAAGACTGTGAAAGCCGTGGTAGGGGAGAATATCAGAGGCATGGCACCCTCAGTAACAACACACTTGGGCCAGGAGGACTGGGCTGAATACTAGGCTATCCATGGTCCCCTACTACAAAGACTGATCCAGATGGCCCATGGAGGAGGATATCCAGCTGACTGGGGAGGAAAAGGGAGGCAATGAGGAATTGGGGATAACAACTCATTATTGGCCCACTAAACAATGTAACTCAATATGGACAATAAAAAAAAAAGACTGCCATGAGTTTGAGGCCATCCTGAGACTATATAGTGAACCAGGTCAGCCTGAGCTAGAGAGACCCTACCTCGAAAGCCCCCCCCCCAAAAAAAAGTATTAAAGGGAAACTAAGTTCTAAAAACTCAAAGGTACATTTTGTGTATCCTATCCATCCTTAGATAAATCTACACATTTCATATAGTCCTAGTCTTATAGATTATTCTAAAGAATTCTATCTACAGCAATAATTTTCAACACCAGGCAGTCAGGAGACTTTTTAAAAATATTTTATTTATTCATTTTCGAGGAGAGAGGGGGAGAGAGAGGGAGGGAGAGAGAGAGAAAACACACCAGGACCACCACCTTGTGGGTCTGGCTTACATGGGTTCTGGGAAATCAAACACAGGACCTTGGGCACTGGAGGCAAATGCCTTAACCACTGAGCCATCTCTCCAGCCCAGGAGACATTTTTACTTGGCACAACTGGCAAGAGGAGTAGGTTTGGTAAGAATAAGGGCATCCAGTGTTAACTGGTCTGAGATGCTAACAAACACAATGCACAGGAGAGTGGATAACAACAAAGAACTATTTACTCAAAATGTCAATAATATCAAAGTTAAAATATGACACCTAAAGAAATCAAAACACTTTCTTCTAGAGGTTGACAGCCACTTCTATGTCAAATAATCTAGATCAAACATATTATGTTTATATAATTTAAAATGGTACAGCCAGGCATGGTGGCACACGCCTTTAATCCCAGCACTTGGGAGGCAGAAGTAGGAAGATCACCATGAGTTCAAGCCCACCCTGAGACTACATAGTGAATTCCAGGTCAGCCTGGGCTAGAGCGAGACACTACCTCAAAAACCAAAAAAAAAAAAAAAAAAAAAAGGTACAAAGAATTATATAAATATAAAGGAAATATAAAAAAACTAAAATTTTTTAAAGGGCTGGTGAGATGGCTCAGCAGTTAAGGCACTTGCCTGCAAACCTAATGACCTAGCTTCAATTCCCCAGAACCTACATAAAGCCAGATATACAAAATGACACATGTATCTGGAGTTCATTTACAATGGCTAGAGGCCCATTCTCTCTCTCCTAGCAAATTAATTACTTTAAAAAAATAAATAATAAAGCCGGCCTGGTGGCACATGTCTTTAATCCCAGCAGAGGCAGGAGGATGAGTTCAAAGCCACCCTGAGGCTACATAGTGAATTCCAGGTCAACTTGGGCTAGAGCAAGACCCTACCTCAAAAAACCAAAATAAATAAATAAATAAACCTAAAGAAAAACTTAAATATACAAAAATGATTTTATGTCACTAATCTGTTTATGCCGTATATTTACGAGAAATTGTTAGCAAAGTGCAAGAACCACACAAAATGAAATGAGAGCCAAATTATGCACTTACTTAAAGGGAATTTACTTCTCTGAGCTTCATATTGAAAAATCTTTTATATGTTGAAATATAAGTTAACCTCTAATTATAGGCACACCTTAATGAGTTTGACACTAACCTAGGTTGGGCTTTATTTTATTCTTTATCCAGTAATACAAACCAGGCCCAGTATTTTTAAATAATTGAAGGAGGCCTATCCTTAGCAAGCCATGACTATGGTGTTGTATTAGCAAATCCAAATTTCCAAGTTGGGGATGGAGAGATGGCTGAGCAGTTCAAGGTGCTTGCTTGCACAGCCTGGTTTCATTCCCCAGTACCCATAGCCAGATGTGCATGTGTCTGGAGTTCACTTGTAGTGGTAACTCTTTTTCTTTCTTTCTTTCTTTTTTTTTTTTTTGGTTTTTCGAGGTAGGGTCTCACTCTAGTCCAGGCTGACCTGGAATTCACTCTGTAGTCTCAGGGTAGCCTTGAACTCATGGTGATCCTCCTACCTCTGCCTCCAGAATGCTGGGATTAAAGGCGTGCGCCACCACGCCCGGCTCTTTTTCTTTCTCTCTACCTTGCAAATAAAGAATCAATGACTTATTAAGGATTATTAGTAATGTATAAGTAATGACAGTGAGAGGACTTTCTAAATGGCAATTTAACAACAGTAAACAACAGTAAATGGTATGACCCATAAATAAAATAGATGACTAACATGTTGTTTCTCACATTCAATAATTCATCTATTTTTCTCTTCTTTTTTTTTTCCAAGGTAGGGTCTCGCTCTAGCCCAGGCTGACCTGGAATTCACTATGTAGTCTCAGGGTGGCCTTGAACTCACGGCAATCCTCCTACCTCTGCCTCCCTAGTGCTGGGATTAAAGGCGTGCGCCACGCCAGGCTAATAATTCATCTCTTTAACTTGACTCACAAAATAAATGTACATTAGAATTTCCACTACTAGCAACTATGAGCCATTACTTAAAATGCAGTCATATTTTAAGGAGTATCTGACAGATTAAAAACCCAATTCTCTGCCGGGCGCAGTGGCACACGCCTTTAATCCCAGCACTCGGGAAGCAGAGCTAGGAGGATCACCATGAGTTCAAGGCCACCCTGAGACTACAGAGTGAATTCCAGGTCAGCCTGGGCTAGAGTGAGACCCTACCTCGAAAAACAAAACAAAACAACAACAACAACAAAAAAAAAAACAATTCTCAAATACTATCTTTTGAAAGGTGTAGATGGTCCTTTATGTCACTGAATACTAACATTCCCATGACTCAAAATCCAAAGATGGTCTATATCCACACCCAGACATCCAACACCAGTACACTGAGGCAACTGTATCCATTAGTCACAAATCCTTTCACCTGCACTAGCAAATACACACCTTCTCTTTTGCTATGAATGATCATGTCATCCATACTGTTCTGCTATCCATTTTTCATGTGTATCCTTGAGACTATATTTTAACTGATACACTCCAATACACTTATAAATCTTCTATGACTAGAATTCAGCAAACTATCTTTAATAGCACTTAAAATATAGGGCCAAAATAAAGTCATTAAATCAACCAAAATTCTTAAGTGAATGAGCTCAACTTTGGTACCCTGGAGATTTACATAAGGTGATATGATGAAATACTTGATTACTACTAGATCAGCCATTCAAAATAATACATTTCAAGCCAGCCATGGTGGCTCACACCTATCATCCCAACACTTGGTAGGCTGAGACAGGAGGACTGTTAAGAGTACAAGACTAGCCTGGTCCACACAGTGAGCAGAACAGTCTGGACTCCATGAGACTCTCTCTCAAAAACAAAACAGTGTATTTATACACTAAAAAAGGAAGCACATAACCTAAACTACAAATCTTTCACTGATTTGGAAAAAAAAGAAAAGTCATAGTCTACTTTAAAAACTGGGTCTAGGGCTGGAGAGATGGCTCAGCGGTTAAGGCACTTGCCTCCAGTGCCTAAGGCCCCAGGTTCAATTCCCCAGGTCCCACATAAGCCAGACCCACAAGGTGGTGGCCCTGGTGCGCGCTCTCTCCTTGAAAATGAATAATTAAAAAATAAAAATAAATAAATAAAAACTGGGTCTACTAATCAATGAAATAAAGTATTGATGAAAATCAAACTATTTGAGCCTGAGAAGATGGCTCAACGGTGAAAGGTGCTTGTTTGTAAAGTCTACCAGCCTGGGTTCAGTCCCCAAGCATCCATATAAAGCCAGATGTAAAAAGTGGCACATTTGTCTAGTGATTTGTTTGCAGCAACAAGAGACCCCCAGACCCTGGCACACACGTTCACAAATAATCTAAAAGGCTATTTGGGGCTGGAGAGATGGCTCGGCGGTTAAGGCACTTGACTCCAGTGCCTAAAGCCCCAGGTTCAATTCCCCAGGACCCACCCACAAGGTGGTGGCCCTGGTGTTCTCTCTCTCTCTCTCTCTCTCTCTCTCTCTCTCTCATCTATCTTTCTGCTTGACCATGAATAAAATATAAAAAAAATAAAAGGCTATTTGTTATATATTTTACAAGATCACATTATCTGACCTTTTTCTAAATGTTCTTTGCAACTTACTTTCCTTTTCTCCCATGTTTATAAAGGTACTATTCCTAAATAACTTGTCTGCATTTCCTGTTTTCTTCCTCAAAATCAACATGGCATTTAAACAATAGTGTTATTATTGTGATATACACTCACGTTCTGGTATTCTTCAACTTAAATACTAAGAATACCACAGTGAAAAGTCACCTCACCTAAGCAACAGCTACATGGATTATCAGAGCAGTAGCAACAATTTTAATAAATAGAGGTCTATGAAGTTTCAGGTTTATACAACCTTATGAAAGAAATATTTGAGGCAGTTGGGGATAATATTTGCTGTAATCTTTTAGCAAGAATGTCAACAATTCCAGATTTCATTTGCTTATTAAAAAGCTAAATCATTGTTATAATGATGTGAATAGACATTCATGCTCTATTTCTGCACTGTACCACAAAAATACAAAGTCATCCTTCCATTCAGTGTTTTGGCAAATGAACAAATACAGAGGTCACAGTTCATACACATGCTCTATAAAACAGCAGTACTTATATATTACTATATTCAATGAGTCTGCTAATATTCCAATTTGTGGCACAAATAAAGCTTAAGTGCTATCAGGTTTTGGTCAATTACTCATCACTTAGAATACCTTATTTCACAAATCATTATTCACATTATCAAGGTACCAATCATCAGAGAAAAATAATTTTTCAACAGTGTAAGTGGACTTTGAAGACGTTAATCATTTTCAGTTTTTTGTTAAATCCAATCAGAAAAACCTAGCATTCTTGTTGATTTGGGTATAAAAATTGTATTACTTGCACAATTAAATCCAATTGGACTATTTTGAGTACTCCACGTAAGTAAATGTGGCCAACACTAATGTATTTTAATTCTGCAGGACTCCCAGGTAATAGGAGAGTATCTTTTTAAACATGCTATGATGTACTGTATTTTTACGTCAGACTAACCCTAACTCAGTAACAAGGTACAACAACGTATTTGGGGAACTCCCTGGTTTTTTAAATATTTTATTTATTCATTTTCAAGCAGAGAGAGATGAGAGAGAGAGAGAGAGAGAGAGAGAGAGAGAGAGAGAGAGAGAGAGCGAGCGAGCGAGAGCGCATAAGGGCCACCACCTTGTGGGTCTGGCTTATGTGGGTCCTGGAAATTGGACCTGGGGCCTTATGCACTGGAGGCAAGTGCCTTAACCGCTGAGCCAACTCTCCAGCCCTCCCTGGTTTTTTAATAGGCCTTTTTTCACAAGTGAGACTCAAGTTAACTATGAGGGCCATCGTAAGTCACAGAGGCATTGTCTTGGGAGGGACTCTGGTAGGTTAACATTATGTTGAAACAAGCTACTCACACACTCCCAAATATTCTTTTCCAGGTTCAAAATATAGTACTACACCAAATTTACCTTTGACCACTCAAAAAGCTTTAGGTGTCAAAGAACATAAAAAAATAATAATAATAAATAAAAAAGCTTTAGATGTCAATCAGAGGTGGGGAGGAAGGTAGGTGGAAAAGTAATAATCCAATTTGGAATTAACGTCCTATCTCCGGTTTAAATATAAAGATATTTATCCTCATGACCCCTCCCTCCCGCGAAGACCCTGCGCCCACGGGTGTCCTTCCCCCGCGTCCACACCTGAGGACAGGCCAGGACGGCCCGGGCCTGGCAGGTAATAACCACGAACCCCGGGAGAAGAGGAGTGTGGGCCCGCGGGCTGCGCGGCTCGGCGCCGAGATCCGGTGACCGCGTCTCCCTTCCCCCCACCACCGCCGGCTTTCCGGGGCTCGCCGTCGCCGTCCCCGTCCCCGAGGGTCCCCGAGCCGCCCACCCGCCCCGGGACACCCGCTCCAGGCCTGACCTCCTCGCTCTTCAGCACCTCCTTGAACTCCCGCTTGATCCGCTGCACCGCGATGTTGGCCATGTCTCCGCCCGCAGCCGAGCCGTGCCCGCCTCCTCCGCCCCGCCGCCGCTACGACGACGACCACCGCCGCCACCACCACCACCGCCGCCGCCGCCACCTCCTCCGCCCCTCGGCGATTCACAGCCGAGCCCACGAACGCCGCGCCGCCGCCGCCGCCGCCGCCGCCGCCGCCGCCACCCCGCGCCCGCGCCCGTGCCGCCGCTTCCCTTCAGTGTGTGGAATCACCTCCGCGCCCGGCTACCAAAATGGCGGCGGCGGCGGCGCATGCGCACGACGCGGACCCGGCCCGGAGGCGCAGAGGATCCTGGGAAAGATAGCGTCTTCCTAGGCGGGTAGCGCGCAGGCTCGCGAGGCTCCGCCCTGCCGGCGTCAGCGAGCCGGCGGGAGGGTGCGGCTTCCGCGCTCGCCGCTGCTTCGGACCCCTCGCTCGCTCTTCCCCGCCCTGTTCGGCGGGGCCTTCCAGCCCCGCGGTCCTGATCCGATCCGATCCGCAGCTGCGGGCGGGCGAGTGGCCGCGACCCCGCGTGGGCTGGGAAAGAGCAGTCCCTTGCCGTAGTTTCGGGCAGGTGTCCCGTGGACGGGCCCGTGGTGAGCTTCTAAGCCGCAGGTGGCTCCGGGACCTATGTAGGTAACTGATGCCCGGATGCGGTTTGCATCCGGAGCCCCGTCCCTGGAGGGCGGGCTGGGTCTCCTAAGACCTGCTCGAGGAACGCCTGCGGAACCGTAGACCTGCTTGACATCCAGCTAGGGTCTGCAAAGGGGTTTGCCTAGGCACTCAAGTAGCGAGTGGAAGTAAAAAAAAAAAAAAACAAAAAAAAAAAAACAAAAAAAAACTTATTTTTGTTGTTGTTTTTCAAGGCAGGGTCGCGCTCTAGCCCAGGGTGGCCTCTGGAGCGAAGGGATCAGAAGTGTATGCCACGACTCCCAGCTGAATTTAATTTTCAAGGTAAGTAGAATGTTGTTCATGGATAGTAGGTTTGAAAGAGGTGTAAGATAAACCGTGAGCTGGAGAGATGGCTTAGTGGGTAAGACGCTTGCTTGCAAAGCAGCAGAACCCGAGTTCGATTCCCCAGTACCTATATAAAGCCAGATGGTACAATGTGGCACATGCATCTGGAGTTCGTTTGTCGTGGCTGGAGACCCTGGTACGCCCATTCTCTCTCTCAAATAAGTAAATCCTATGTTTTCGGTGCTCAGAGGTACTTTGAATAGAGCGTTTTGGGCTAACGGGGGTGTTACTTAAAGAGTCTACACTTCATGCACCCCCTTCATACTTCATCAGTAAGATAGGCTATTATAAAAATATCACCAGCCGAATATGGTGCACACCTGGAATCCCAGCCTGAATTCAGGAGGCTTGGAGGTCGTCCTGAGAGTGTTCCCAGGGACATCTCTAAAGGGAATTTCTTGATCTGTAGGGATCAAGTGTGGGTTATTTTCCATCCCGTTCTGTCCCCTGCTGGCCCTGTGGGCAGCATGGGCTTTCTATCTGTAAAATAAGGGGGTGTCTTGAATGATTTCGTTGGAGATTTAAGTGTTAAAATTCTGAAGCAGCATCTCAACATTCCCCTGAGTGTACCAACACAAATGATGACCTGGTAGCAGAGCCCCCTAGTGGTGGGTCCCAAGATGAATCATGCCCATACATGTCAAATTTATTTTGAGGTATAAGAAAGGTTTTAAATACTTTTTATCACACTTTACACTACAATCCTCAGTCTTAACCTTGGAACTTCAAAGAAGTTTACATTTATCATAGAAGGGTCTGGTAATTTCTTTGAGGAAAGAGCTCAATAATTATATATTTTATACATATATATATAAATATATATTTTTTTTTGGTGCTGAGAATTTAACCCAGGACCTATGCACACTACACTACCAATGAGCTTCTCCAGCCAGTTTTTTTTTGTTTTTTTTTTTTTACTTTTTTCTCTTTTCTTTTTCCTTTTTATTTTTTTTTAATTGATAAAGAGTGATTGTTCATATTTATGGGGTATGGTGTAATTACAGACACACAATGTGTACTAATCCAGCCAGTTTTTGTGTGTATGTGCATTTGTTTGTACAAGTTCTCCAGACTGACCACAGACTTGAAATCCTTCTGACTCAGCCTATCTGGTGCTGGAATTACAGACAAGCACCACCACACGTGGATGAGGTAATTTTTAAATACAGGTAATCATTAACTCTGCAACGCCACCTCTTGGAATTCATTCTATAAACATTTCAGATAATAAACAACTGCATATTAACTGATGACAAAAACAATCCTCAAAAAAATAGTGCTGGGCGTGGTGGCACATGCCTTTAATCCCAGCACTTGGGAGGCAGAGGTAGGAGGATTGTTGTGAGTTCCAGGTCACCCTGAAACTACATAGTGAATTCCAGGTCAGCCTGGACTAGAGAGAGACCCTACCTTGAAAAAACAAACAAACAAAAAAAAACCCTCAGGATATTTTAAGTGAATAAAAGGACCCTCACTACAGTGCAATGTGTTATCCTGAGCTGGATCCTAAAACCTAAAGAACATAGATGGTGCTACCTGAATAATTACATAAACTCATGAGCAGAAATGTTATTTGCAATTAACATAGCAATGTTCATTTCTTAGTTTTGATATAGCACTATGGTTGTATATAATGTTCACATTTGAAGGTGAGTAAAGAGTATACAGGAATCTCTACTGTCTCTTTGGAATTTGTCTGTAATTCAAAAATTATTCTAGCCAGGCATGATGGTGCATGCCTTTAATCCCAGCACAGAGGTAGGATTTCCATGAGCTCAAGGCCACCCTAAGAACACATAATGAATTCCAGGTCAGCCTGGGCTAGAGTGAGATCTTACCTTGAAAAATCAAAACAAAAA
>PVHP010054085.1:0-10587 GCA_004024765.1 Zapus hudsonius | reverse complement strand
ACAAGGAGCATTTGGGTATCGTGGGGGAAAACAATCATATAAAAAAGAAAGAAGCCAGGGAGAGAAGGAAGACAGCCATCATAGGAGAGACTAGATGATCCAAGGAAACCGCCCCCAAGGGAGATGAGGGAGGAGAACAGCACTGAGTCCAAAGCGCAGAATCTTCTCTGAGAATAGCAGGGCTCACCATCAGCAGCCCTGTCTTCCAGATGGAAAACTGTCACTGGAGAACTAAATACCAGCTGGAAGCCCCTTAGCGAGAGGTGAGCAGTGGGGCCTCTGTCTAAGCATCTCGCCCTCTACGTTGCTTCAAGTTCTCCTGTTGCTTAGAGACTTGAAGAGGAAGACCCCTGGGCAGGTGCACCCAGGAGGACGCTCCATGAAGACATGGACTAATATCCTGTTGATCCAGAGCCACACACAGTGTGTCTTGGACTTGACTCATAAGCCCATGGGTTTCACCTCCCTCTCTCCTGGAGGGAAATAGACAACACCTACTTTGAGAACAGCTCTTCTGTCCTGGCTTCATCCAGCCCCTGTTCCCCAGCCTTCTCCTTGGTCTCGCACCTACTGTGTGGAGTCTGCCCTAAAGGCTTACGATCTAGGACATCTGGCAGATATTTGGGAACCACGTGGCCCTCAGCAGGCCCTTCCTTAAACATTGGCTTCTTCTGCCACTACTTTGCTGAGAACGCAACTCAGCCACGAGCCATGACTTTCTGACATGGTCACAAATGACATGAGCGAGCAGCTTAGTGTCTTGAGTTGGAAAGGATTGGTCTCCTGAGCAAGGGTGTTGAGTACGGGGCATAGGACATGGCGATGATTGAGGTCTGGGCCAGGGTACCGAAAGTAGACAGTTGGAACATAATATATGCACAGCATCTGGTATGCAACAGCAATAACTAAATGTTTGCCGGTTGGATAAGCAAAAATATAGGAGGGTGAGAAGAAAGAAGGAAGAGGCAAAAGAACGAAAAATGAAACAAGGAAAAAGAAGGGACAAGAAAAAGTTTAAGACTATTTATTGGTCAGGATATCAGGGGTTTGCTAGTTTTCAAACCTTTATGTCATTGCAAAGCCTGAGTGCTACCTCTGTAATCCAAAAAGGGACAAAGACAAAAACAAAAACATTGTAGGCAAATATTCTAGATGCTTTAGATTAAATCCTGGATTGGCCATGTGTCTGCTGTGTGACTTTTGTTGGGTTCCATCGTCTCCCTGTGTCTCTAATTTTCATCGAAAGAATAATAAGCAAGCATCACCTATGCGAGGATCCCTTCCTGATTTAATGCCAGTGGAAATGAGCCTCAAACAAAGTGAGGCTTTATAACCATTGGACACACAACCAGAGGCTGACAGAGGGACCCAAGTCTGTCTGATCTCCAAGGATGCCTTCTTAAGCCCAGCTGAGGCCAGAAAGAAAGGGACACTCACATTTTTATCCATGGTCTCTCCTTCTGCCCACATGGCCCAGAAACCACCTCCCTCTCCAGGGCTGGGATGATTGTTATGGCTCTATTCCCAGCCAGAGAAAACTCTGTATTCAATCCTGTTTTTGAGCAGAGCCTGGGCCTCTGCAGAGGAGTGAGGGGGTCTGCAGGGCAGCTGGGCCACCCAGCCTCACATGGCTCTGTGGGTTCCTTTCTCTCCAGTCTCCTCTGCACGACATGGTGACAGAGACCAGCCCAGGCCTGGCATGCCTGGAGACTGTCCACCCTTGGGGCAGTCCTCCAATGCCACAGGCTGTAAGCTGGCCACTGGCTGGCCACTGGGAGCAGGAATGAGGGGACTGTATCCCAGGGGGGACCTCATATTGGCCTCTTTATACAGTGAAGGAAAAGGGAAGCTCAGAAACATCAAGTGATTTGTCCTGTCACACATTTCTAAGGGGCTTAGATTTGGAGCCAATGTGTTTGGTTGCTACCTGACTGTCTACTTGCAACCTTTTTCCTTTCCACTTTATGTAATTGGTTCATCACCACGGGAAAGGAGAAATGAACCCCCACTTGGCACAGCCAATCAAAGAGCGCGGAGGCCATCCCGTCCTGTTCCTCATTGGCAGGCTTGATATAATGCATGCAAATAACCATAGCAGAGTTCTCTATGACTTTTCTGAACCCCAACTGGTCCCTCCAGAAAAACTCTCTCGGCCACTGTTTTCCAAATGTTACACATTGAAATCCCCACTTACCAATTCATAAAATCTGTATTATGACTTCCAGAAGACTTTTGAAGTGCCATTTATTTTTTCTCTTTTTTCTTTAAAGTGAATGTGTTTATAAAAGAAGAAAAACCAGGTCATTATTAGAAAGTGTAAAACATCTAGAGAAGTGAAATTGAAAGATGTGTCCTTCCCTTCCTTGAGCGATGTGCTAGATATCTGGACAGAAGGGAGGGGCTGAGGAAGAAAGGGGGAGTGAGGGAGGGGGGAAATGGAGGACCCACTCTGCTCATTCAGGGGATCTCTGTCTATGGGCCACCTAGCAAGATTATCCAACCTACGGCCCACAGGCCACAGGCATCCCAGGAGAGCTATGAGTAGGGCCCAAAATATTTGTGGGTGACAACATCGTGTGACAATGTCAGAAAGTTGGACATCCCTGAAAGCAATGTCTGGGCCATGCCTCGTTTCATCCTAAGTCCTATCCTGCGATTGTCCCAGGTGACTCCCTTTAGAAGCGTCAATTTACATTCTCTGTTCACTCACCCTGGTCTCCAAGTCCAGGTCTGGCTCCATATGGAGTGTCCACTTAAAACTAGAAATAGCACAAGTCTCAGAAAGCCCACCCATGCCTCAGGACTTCTTACATCTTCCTTGTGAGCTGTCTGGAGCACCCCCAAACCCCTGTGGGTTCCTCCCTGCTGGCAAAACAAGGCCCCAGCTCCCAACACCCTCAAAGCACTGCTCATCACGGACCCCAGGAGACATTAGGAGCAGGCCTGGGGACGACAAACGGTGTGTGCATGTGCTGAAGGCTGGCTTCTTTCTCTGGCAGGCCTGGTCTCTCTCTCTCTCTCTCTCTCTCTCTCTCTCTCTCTCTCTCTCTCTCTCTCTCTCTCTCTCTGCTAATTACTTTGATCCCTTGTACTTTGAAAAAAATAAAATAGCCCACAACTCCAATTGGTCCCCTTGGGCTTAAAACTTGCAATCCAGTCACAAGGGGATGGGGAAACCAGGCTGGGCAAGCCAGGACACAGGCACACTGGTTCCCAGATCTGCCTGGGTTCTGTTCTCTTAGGACTGGGACAACCCCCCCCTTTTTTTTTAACATAATGTCACAGCTGCATACAGGGAGGGCTGCATTACTTCCTTCCAGACCTCACTCTGTGCTCAGAGCGGCTTCTTCTAGCTCGTTCCCGAGTCTTTCATCTCTGGAGTTTCCTCCCCACATCCAGTCCCTGCCCTGCGTCTGTTCTCACTCCTTTGCCTGCTGCATGGAGCTGCAGGGAATAACAGGAGTTGCCCATTTGCAAAGGGAAAGACTGAGTTTCAGGAACCGGGGAAATGACAATTAAGAAAACAGAAGCTGATTGAGTCAGATGAGTACCAGGAAGGTATCCGTGGGCAGTGGGAGGTAAGGACCAGGCCTTCTAAAAAAAACACCACTATCTCCAATACCCATGCCTGTGTGTTAAGACTAATTTTACATCTCGGCCTGTTGGCTGGCATGATTGGATCTGGGTCCTTGGTGATGTATGTGGCAAGTTCTTCATCAGAGTCCTAGTGTCGCAGGACTCTGTACCCTTCTAAAGGGGACAGTGATTCATTCAAGGTGACCCTTTCTGCAGCTCATGAGAAAGTTAGCTTCCACTGCTTGATAAATGTCTCCCAAACTTACTGGCTGAAAAGCAAGCAAACAAACAAACAAATAAGCAAACAAACAAAAAACTAGCCATGAATTTACTTGTCCTCTTGGGGCTCAGAGCTGCCACTCATCACAAGTGCTCTCTCCTATTGGCCAAAGCAAAGACAAGGTCAGCCCACATTCAGTGTGAGTAGACGGATGGACTCCAGTGCTTTTAATGGGGGAAGTTGAGACACGCATTCAAACCCATAGACACTGAGAAGGAGCATGGTTATTTAGATATTCTAATATAGCTTGTTTCTCATCATTCCTATATAAAGATCATGAATGTTTTGGGAAAGAAATAGTGTATGAAATGTTGTTCTGTAATCTAAATGAGCTTTTCACCCGGGACTTCTCAGAGCCTTCAACTATCAAGACACACAGAGCACCATAAACAGCGAAAAGAGCAGGTCATCTGGGGGGGGGTGCATCCTCTCCAAGTGCTCCAAATGCATTGCCCATTTAGGACTGTCTTCCAGGAAATGCATTCTGGGAAATATTACTATGATGACATACTTCACTGGCATGAGACATGCCCTTGAATGCTGAAATATAGGCAAACCCAGAAGGTTGTGTGTGTGTGTGTGTGTGTGTGTGTGTGTGTGTGTGTGTGTGTGTGTGTGACCTTACCTTGCAGGAGTAAACAACTTCTGCTAAGAATTGGAATAATTTTAGTATCTCAGAGATTTCCTCCTGATATGATTGTTTAGTGGTTCGCAAGACAGACTTCCATGTGTCGTAGCCCAGGCTGGCCTCCAACTCATTATGTAGCCGAAGGATGACCTTGAATGCCTCATTCTCTAGCTTCCCCCTCTGGAGGGCTGGGATTACAATTGACTACTGCCCCCCACCTGGCTCCTTCCTGGGATTTTTTAAAATGAAGAATCAATCCAGAGGAATTAATCAGCTTGGTCATTGGTAAAGTGATCACCAAGATTCGGGACATTTTCTTCCCGTCATTTTTCTCTGTCTGGTGCTAATCATTTCCCTTGGGTTCACCCAAGCTTCTGCCTTTTATTTTCAACTTAAACATTATACTGGAAGGATTTGTTGATGCTGTGGTTTTCGAGGTAGGGTCTCGCTCTAGCCCAGGCTGACCTGGAACTCACTCTGTAGTCCCAGGCTGGCTTTGAGCTCACAGCCTTCCTCTCTCTCTGTCTCCCAAGTGCTGGGATTAAAGGCATGCACCACCACACCTGGTGATATTGGAAGTTTCTTTTAAAGGTTCACCATTAGTGACTACTTTAGTATTCTGTCATATAGATGTAACATTTTGCCTGAGAACAGCCTGTCCTATAAGTTGGGTATTTATCTTTGTCCCTTAGTACAGTGTTTGGATTTAAGCTTCCACATCTCGAGAGTGGGTTTAGGTTGTGGCTCTGGCTGCTCATCCTGCCTGGGGCCTCCATTGACAAGACAAGAGGTTCCTCTGGGGTTTAGGTAACTTGCTCTTGGGGAGGTGCCAGAGCGCACACAGGCCTTGGCATTGGTTTGGACTGAGGTGGCACTGAGGTGGTTGCTAAATCCCCCCCAAACCACAAAGTAAGTGCTGGTGTTTGGGGGTTCTTAATCTTTCATCCCTTTCCTACTTACCCACCTGGGAGCCCATTGTGAGAAAACAGTGTCTTTTTTTTGTCTCTTCCGAGTTGAGACGGCTCACAAGGAAAATGAAAAGAAAAAAAACTGATCTTGAACTTGACTTGTGTGTTAGTTTCCCCCTTGGACTGGGTCAGGCTTTCCCACAGCCACGAAAGCTGGCTGGTAGTATTCCCACCAATCTGATGAGAAGAGGTCAAATTCTCTGGCACTCATGGTGAGCTTAAGGATTTTTTTTTTTTTAGCTACATCCAGAAAGGCAAGTTGAAAGTTGCCACATATCCCCAGTTCCTAGGTACCTTCAGGACTTGAGGCCAATGATTTAGGTGCTCTGGGCCTTGGGTTCCTCATCTGGAAAATGGGGAGATGTCATGAATCCATCACATCTATGGTTCTGTGCACTGGATCTAAATGCCTGAGATGCAAAAAATGTCTTTCTATCCTGCCCACAACCCTAAGGCAGATAGGACTTGACTCAAGGTGGGTCCCATCAAACACATGAGCAAATGAAAGTCATAGAAATTGTCAAAAGTAACGTGTCAATTATCTGGTTTTTGGAGGCTCCAGGCAGTGTAACAGTTCGTGAGTGCAGAACCCAGCAAGGCTTTTGTTTCATTGTCAAAACTTTCACCAAACCTTTTATTAACTTTCACTTTTCTATTTTTTTTCCAGGTAGGGTCTTGCTCTAACCCAGGCTCACCTGAAATTCACTATGTATGTCTCAGGGTGACCTCACACTCATCACGGTTCTCCTACCTGTGTCTCACTGGTGCTAGGATTAAAGGCATGTGCCACCATGCCCAGGCATTTTTCTTTTTTAAGATGGTAAAGTATACCAACTTATTGTTTATTTGTTGTTTATTTATTTGCTTGCAGAGAAAGAGAGAGAGAGAGAGAGCTCAAAGGGAGACAACCAGAAAGAATGAGCACACCAGGGCCTCTAGCTGCTGCAAACAAACTCCAGATGTATGCACCCCATCGTGCATCTGGCTTTACATGGGGAATTGAATCCGGGTCATTAGACTTTGCAGGCAAGCGCCTTAACTGCTGAGCCATCTCTCCATCCCTCATTTTTCTTTTAAGTCTTAGTTGGTATGTAGCCACAGCTGACCTTCACTCACAATCCTTCTGCGCCCCCAGTGCTGGGCTTACAGGCCAGAACAGCCCACCTTCAGCAAACCATTCCTTCGCTTCCCAACCGAGCCAGGTGTTTGAATCAATGACACTTTGCTCCCAGCAACCTCAGAACTGGGCCTTAAAAAGTATGGAAGGGTTTACAGAATGGAGGAGGCTCTGCATATAAAATGCTTCCAGCCCTGGGATGGGAGTGGAGTCATGAAGGAGAAAAGTTTTAGGGTGAGCCTCTGGGCCAGTAAAGGAAGGAACGCCAGCAGACCATGAAAACCAGGCAGTGGAATGAAGCAGGCTAAGCTGGGGCTCCCTCTCTCCCTCTGCCTCCTTCCTGAGCTCCACCAGTGACTATGAGGGGAGGTACAGTTTGTCACCAGGATGTACAGAAACAAAGCTGGACCCAAGTCACCTATCCCAAGTTGGGTTATTGCATGGAAGTTACCCACTCAGTCAACCCACAGCACAGCCAGAATTCCACTGGCATCCGCCCTCCGCTGGAGCCCACGGGCTGAGTCACGGAGCTGTGCTCTGAAGGGACTAGGGTACAATTGGCTTTGTTCTGGAAACCACTCGAAAGTCCCCAGATGAAATCTGAAAGGCCAAAGGCAGGCCCAGGTCAACCCTTCCGGCAGAAGACAAGAGACAAACCCTCGAATGTGGTAAGCAGGACACTTCATCTGAAGAAGGGTCATTTTTGTCCTCTGCGGGGCATGGTGACTCCCACCTGTCACCCCAGCACTAAGGAGGCTGAGGCAGGAGGACCATGAGTTTGAGGCCAGTGGAGCAATTTAGCGAGACCTTGCCCCAAAATGAATAATGAATGCATGATTATAGAATATTCCCTGCTAGCCCTGCCATGCCCTCTTTAATGGTGCTTTTTTTGTGAGGAATTATAGTCACGCTGTTCAGATCGCAGTGAGACCTGGGCCCTCGCTGTAGCTCTCTCTCTTCCCACACCAAATGCTGCCTTGAGAAAGTTTGGTTTTCTTGAGAAAGTTTGGATCTCCCACCCTGGTCTCTCCCAGAAGAGTCGAACCAGCCCATGTGAGCTGGCTAAACTTCCAGCCAGCGTGAAGGCTTGCCAGCCTGCAAGACTCCATGTTGAAATGGGGTGAATACCCAGGGCTTAGTTTCTTCCCAGCCATTAATGTATGTCACCAAGTATCTTTTGATGTCTCTAATGCCAGCCATGACATCACCCTCGCTCTCAAAGCAGAAACAGGCCGCAAGTTGGAAAGTGACTCTCGGATAACCCAATGGATTTGGGTAACAGTCAAGTTGTTCTCTTGGGCCTCACGTCTGAGGCCAAACCTATGATGAAGGGGAACAGATAATCTCTGGTATTGTCAGAGATTCTGATCTCTTCACAGAGATGAAAAGGCCGGTCTCCATTTCCTTGGCTCAGTGGTCAGTAAGAATGCGTCTCATCTCACAAGGAGCCATGGAGCCCCCAGGCCTTGGCCAAACTCCAACGCACTGTGTCCTCCCTAACCAGATGGTATCACAGAACCGCAACCGATCGGCAAAGGCCTTTGAAATCATCCTGCTTTCATTTTACATTTGGGGGCCCTGCAGCTCAGCTCGGGGGTGAGAAGCAAGAGAGGAAGCCATACAACCATTTCTTCATCCAATCCTGGATTGAACCAAGATGGCCTGAACAGTAGTGAGAGACACTTTGGCTTTTCCCCACCATCTTTTCACAGGTGCCAACACTCCCCTTGGGAGTCTGCGCAGAGGCCCCTGGGTCTCTCAGGAGGCAGGACTGCTTGCAGTGAGGATTTCAGAGAAGAACAACTTTAGAAGTTGAATGTCTGAATCCACTCCTGGTCCAGATGGGATTGTCAGTGAGACTTCCTGGAGCAGGACATGTGACCTCACAGGGTCTCTGTGTCCCCTTAGTCATGGCCGTGAGGGTGGGAACTTAGAGAAAATGAAGGGACTTGGTGGAGAAATAGGAAGACTTAGAAGGAAACTCCCTACCATGCACATCATCCGTTCCTACCTGATGGGTCTGCTTTGACCCTAAGTCCCCACGGGACCCAGGAGCCCTAAACCTCAGCACTGGAATGGCCTTGGGTGACTCGGCCACATCTCTAATCGTCTGTCTTTCAAACATGAAAGGCATGTCTGGGATTCCTCCACATGCCACGTCTGATTGTCTCTGGGTCTTTGTGGGAGCCTTTCCCTTGACTTCCCCATCTTAGTTGAGAAATTGTTTATATAAATTTTGCACCTGACCCAGAACGCTAACTAGCCAGCGACTCCCGACTCAAGAAGAGCAGAGACCATGTGAAGTTTCCCTCATGTCCAAGGTGCTTCACCTGCTCTCGCCATTTCCCCTCTCTGTCACCTTCATCGTCACCCATAACAGGACTGCATCAGGCACAACTGCCCAGGCCCCTTGCACTGGTCATTTTCTTCTTCCTCCTCCTCTGT
The DNA here is from genome assembly GCA_004024765.1 of Zapus hudsonius. NCBI lineage: Eukaryota > Metazoa > Chordata > Mammalia > Rodentia > Dipodidae > Zapus > Zapus hudsonius. The sequence continues at coordinate 1,573 of PVHP010054085.1, read as the reverse complement.
TTCTTCTTTCCTTCTTTTCCTCCATCTCCCCTTCCCTCTTCCTCTCTTTTTCCTCCTCCTTTCTCCTCTTCCTCCTCCTTCTTCTTCCTGGTCCTCTTCCTCCTTTCTGCACTCACTGTAGTATATGTGATGGTCGTGTGTTTGTGATGCGGTGTGTGTGTGTCTGTGAGATGTGCGTGGTGCATTTGCACAAATGCACCTGTGTGTACATACACTTGCAGGCACCTGGACCCCAGGACAACACTGGGTTTCCTTCCGCTGTCACTCCTCCATGGCTTTCTTAAAAGAGGCTGTCACCGCACGTAGACGGGCGGCTTTCATGAACCCAGCACTCCACATAGAATGGCTGATGTAGGTACATGAGGCCATGCCCGGCTGAGGAATCAAACTCAGACAGTCTTGGCCCTCTGATGCCCTTGGGCTTGTGGCAAGCTCACTTAGCACTGAGCCGTCTCCCAGTCCTGACACTTGTCACTCACTCAAGAGCTCGTTCCTTTAAGAAGCATCTTGTGCATATTAGGCACTTCCTCAGTGACCATCAGAGTGACCTCCTGTAGCACAGCCTCCTCAGTGACCATCAGCGTGACCTCCTATAGCACAGGCACCTCAGTGACCATTAGTGTGACCTCCTGTATCACAGCCTCGACAGTGACCATCAGAGTGACCTCCTGTAGCACAGCCTTCTCAGTGTGACCTCCTGTAGTACATCTTCCTCGGTGACCATCAGCATGACCTCCTGTAGTACGTCCTCCTCAGTGACCATCAGCGTGACCTCCTGTAGCACAGCCTCCTCGGTGACCATCAGCGTGACCTCCTGTAGCACAGCCTCCTCGGTGACCATCAGCGTGACCTCCTGTAGCACAGCCTCCTCACTGACCATCAGCGTGACCTCCTGTAGCACAGCCTCCTCGGTGACCATCAGCGTGACCTCCTGTAGCACAGCCTCCTCGGTGACCATCAGCGTGACCTCCTGTAGCACAGCCTCCTCACTGACCATCAGCGTGACCTCCTGTAGCCAGGCCTCCTGTGCTTGGGGGTAAGCGCCAGTGTCCCTCCTGCACTCACTCACGTTCCCTGTCCTGCTTGCGTGGGTCTTCTTTCCATATTGCCCCCTGCATTGTAACGCCCCATATCACACACTTCTTGGCCATGCTCACCATCATTCCTTAACTAAACTAAGTTTCACTAGGGTAGTAATTTTTAAAAATATTTTATTTATTTATTTGAGAGGGGGAGGGAGGCAGACAGAGAGAGAGAATGGGTGCGCCAGGGCCTCCAGCCACTGCAAAGGAACTCCAGACACATCTGTGCATCTGTTTTGACGTGGGTCCTGGGGAATCGAACTCTTGTCCTTCTGTTTTGCAGGAAAGCACCTTAACCACTAAGCCATCTCTCCAGCCTGGTAGTAATATTTTGAACAATTTATGTTATGTATAACAGGTGATACTCTTCCAGCCCCTCACTCTGGCCCCTGGCATCTAGGGACCCTCCCCTGTGATATCATGGCATTCAGTGTGGTATCTTGAAGGCCTCATTTCGTCCCTGTGGGGTAGCGGGGGAGGAGACCGTGTCT
>PVHP010054084.1:0-10595 GCA_004024765.1 Zapus hudsonius | reverse complement strand
CTAAATATATTTTTTATGTCTCAAATAAATATATTCTAGAAATTTGAAACTGACATCTGCTTCTTTGTTGTCAGAGTTATATCTGTTTAACTATTATTTTATAACAAGCTGGTAGAATGGGCTATTTACCAATTAACATTTGACTGCAGAGATAGGAGTGAATGCATGCCAATGATATATTATTACTTTTTTTTGGAGGACCTACCTTCTGTTGGTTTTCATATACAGTTTCTGTTTTTCCATTGATATAAATTTACATACCTGAAATTATATGTCACATATAACTTCATGCAAAGATTTGGATATTTGTGCTTATTTTATTTTCCTTTTCTATATTTGATTTGTTTATGAGTGTGTGTGTGTGTGTGTGTGTGTGTGTGTGTGTGTGTCTGTGTGTGTGTCTGTGTGTGTGCACTAGGGTCTCTTGGCTCTGTGCATAGGGACACCAGATGCTTGTACCATTTTTTGCATCTAGTTTATGTGAGCAGTTTGAGAGTTGAATCTAGGCTGGAATGCATTGTAAGAAAGTGCCTTTAATTACTGAGCCATTTACCCAACCCCTGTTTCCATTTTTATTATTCTTTAAAACATTTATTCATTTATTTAAATAAATTGACACATGAATATAATAATATGTTTTGATCATACCCTCTCTCATCATCCTCTCTAGTCCTTCTACTCCTAGTGAAGTCCTCGTACTCATTCACCCCTCTTCTATTTTCAGGGTTTTTTGTTTGTTTGTTTGTGTGTGTGTGTGTGTGTGTGTGTGTGTGTGTGTGTGTGTGTGTCCTAAAGAATTTAATTAGGGTTGCTTACAGAAGCATGGGTGAAGGGTTATTTACCAGAGCATGAATTTAGTAGTGGCTACATCACTCAAGAAAATATCCCCTACTCTACCAGCACTCAATAACTTCCCAGAGCGACTTATGGAGGGGTGGAGCCTCAGGTGGCCTTCCTGTCCATGACAGATGTCCATGAACTACATCCTGTGAGGGCTTATGTAGTTAACCACACCTGCTTTGAGGTCATGAATGTAATGGCCATATGATGCCCTGAAAATAGTGTTTTGTAATTCTCATCACATCTTTATGTCCCTTCTTTTGCAATGTTCCTGGAGCCTGTAGGAGGGTAGTATTGATGCCCTATTAGAGCTGAGTACTCTATAGTCTCATATTCTTAGCACTTTGACCACTTATGAGTTCCTGCAGTCAACTGCTACCACTTTTCAAATATGCTTCTTTGACCAACAATGATAGCAGTCAATCCATGGCATCAACATAAATATTTAGAAAGCAGTTTGATGGGTATAACCTGTTCATTTAGCAAGACAACAGAAATAGCTTCCCAACTAGGGCCTATGACCTCCCCAGTGAAAAGCTTTTGACCAAGTTTACAGTACCAGGCAGGAACTCTTTTCTGTTGACCTAACCTCAAATCCTATCCAAAAGCACTTGGTTGCCCCATAAATCAGGTTACTATTGCACTAGTGAGCACAGCTTGCCTGGTAGGCAGATAGTAGCATCTTTTTATAAATTATTGATTTTGCAATGACTTATTTTAAATAGTAATTATGTGAAATTATGAAAAATTCATAATAATAGTTAATGCTTATTGGTTGTGTACTGTGTCTGGCACTATGGAAATAGCCTACAAAGTATCATATAATTTCATTTTCACAGAAACCTTCTGAATTGAATGTAACTGTAAATTTATTTCACTTATGAAGAAACTGAAGCAATTAGAAGTCACAAAACTTGTCACAAGCTAGTTATGAACATAAATATGTAATCCACTGTACACAGAGGAGCGATTTCAAGTGGAGGAATGAGAGTTGATTTTCAAATATAAGATAAACTGAAATAAGATTTAGGGAATATTTAAAGCTTCAGTAAGTAGTTATAGAATTGTAGGTGGGGAGCAGTGAGTATCAACTGAAAAACACTCATGGTCAATGATTACTGAGAATGGAAACATGGTCCAAGAATAGCAAGTGAATTAGATCAGCAAACCATAGGAAAATAGAAGACACTGGTGCATGAGAAATGAAACTGCCAAATGACTTTGAAAAAAAACTCTAAGCAGATTATTTAAAAGTCAACTGTGTGAGATTGTACCCATAAAAGATCTGTACTTGAATGTGACAAGATTAGATCTCTGTTTTAGAGTCAAAAGCAGTTACTAAATGTGAGTTGTGGTTTGGAAAGACATAAGGAGTCCAGGTTCATTTCAAAGATGGAGAGGAACTGCTAAGCTACCATTGGGCTTTTGTCTGGAAAAAAACAGTGAATGTATTCACTTTTGTGGTTACCCTTAACATCTAGAATGGACTTTATAAGTTCCAAGTATATCTTTGTAATGATAAGACAGCCTCTTACTCATTTTATTCAAGACTTAGGATGCTTATAATATTAGATAATTGTAAAGTTTGTGAATCATACAATAGAATGTTTTCCTTATTTTACATTTCATTCCTAACATTTTAACAGAACATTGCCCTTCTAACTCCAAGGATTTTGAAAGACCTTTAAATATAGAATTTATAATGGCCCTTGAAGAATTTAAAAAGAGAAAGGTAGACTCAAAGGGAATTTGAAGAATTTTTTAAAGTAATCATTTTATTACTTACCAGACTGAATATTTTTGTATACATTTAAGTATATATTTTTTATTTTTCCCATATTTATTGCCAAGAATTAGATACATTGTATGAGCAAGTCTTATGATGGTTCCCCCATTTCCCTCCTCCCTGTTCCCAACCTGCCGGGGGCCCTCCTCAGTGAGCTTCCTGGACCAGTCCACGGGATGAGAGGTTATGGATTGTATGAAAGGTAGCCAGATTTTTTTTTTGTGTGTGTTGTTGCTGAGGAGGCCATGTCTCTGGATATTCTCCTTCACCATGGCTCTTACAATCTTTCCACCTCCTCTTCTGCTCAGATTCCCAAGTCATGGTGGGTGAGTTTTAGGTCTGATTTACTCTTGAGTTCTTAAGAGTCTCTGGACTTCTGCTTTGGATTGTGCTGTGTATAGGACATTTTAGGTGACATTGGGTCATTTTGAAACGGTAGTTTCTACGAATCTGTCATTCTTACATAAGAAAAATTGTTTTACTTTTTGACTGATGGTCTTTCTAATCATTGTTTTCTCCTGCCACCAAAAAATGAGATTCTTCCAAATATAAAAATGTTTCAAGCAGACTCTTTGGCTCTGTTAGGCACCAGTGATAAATGCCACCATCAGCATCACAGTTTAAAATGGTAAATCAACCATTTGATCTATATAATCCTACATTCTGTTCAGCCTCCAACTATTTTATTCACAAGACCAGAAATATCTGATATTTTATTAGAAGTACAGTTCAAAAATTGAGAAAATATATCAAAAATCCCTTGTAAGCAAAACCTGTATGTGTCCAATTATAGTTATTTTCATAGCAACCCTGTTATTAATTATCTAAAAAATTTTGAAAGAGAATGCTCAGTACCGGCAATATGTTGCTGTCAGCTGTATGACCTGATATTGAGGGGTCATTGCTGATAAAAATACTTATATCTTGGATAAAATGTTTTTGTTTAGTATAAACTCAGTGAGTAAGGAAGTCCTCATTAGCCAAAAACATATAATCAGAAACATGGAAATGGGATTGGGAAGATGGCTCAGAGGTCACAGGCGGTTGCTTTGCAAACATGAGGGCTCCAGCCTTCCTGGTCCAATTCCCCAGCACATGCTCAACCATGTGGGTGCATTCATGTCCATCATTACAGGGGTCCTGCAGGGGCGCAGGGACTGGGGAATCAATGAAGCTTGCTGAACAAAACCATGGTGAAATGCCAGATCTGAGTTGAATGAGAGATTTTGTCTGAAGGAAACAGGCAGATGAGTGAAAAGAGGATACCCGATGTTTCACGTATGAATAGGGAGTATACATCTGTGTACACACATAAAAACACTATACATACATTACACACACACACACACACACACACACACACACACACACACACACACACACACCCAGAAAAACGAAAGTCCCAGCAAAAGCAAGTGCAAAATCACATCCAGAACTGTACTCAATGGGTATCATGGTATTATCTATATATCTATATTTATCAAACAATACCTTACAATTATTGACCACTAGACACTCAAGCAGCCAAATCACTATAGAAGGTAGTTATCCAGCTTTAGGGTCCAGGATTACACTTTTTAAAGACTCAAAAATCAAAAGTGTTAGATATGTTTTTAAGTTCTTATTCTATAAATGTTTACAAAAATAATAGCAAACATTAAAATGTCCAGATCAATTTTACTTTGATAATTGGGTCAATCAAAATTATCCAGAAAAAGAGAACCAATAGGATCTCTCTCTCTTTCTCTCTCTCTCCTCTCATGAGTATTGTTGTGAATGGATAATGGGTTTGGAAAATATAATAAATAGATTAGGTTGAAATATTCATTCTTGTCTTTGAGGAATTTACAATGTGAGCTGAAGGAAATAATATTTAAACTTTACCGATATTCAGAAAGTGGGAGAGAAAACACAAATATGTCTCTCACCATAGAACATAGCAGTTATTCACACATTCAATGTAGAAGGCTCAGACCTAGGGTTTTAACCACAAAAGTTTCCTTATATGTCTTTTGACAGAACTAAGCCATGTTTCTTTCCTGCCTAACACAGTTACTGACAAATGATTGCCACACCCATCTTGAACTGTATTTTACCAAATTAAGGTAGAATATCTCAATGAATAATATTTCTTCCCACAATCAAGGAACATTTTCTTTTTAAAATATTTCATTTATTTATTTGTAAGCAAAGAGAGAGAGAATGAGAGACAGAGAGACAGACAGACAAACAGAATGGGAGCAGCAAGGCCTCTAACTACTGCAAAGGAACTTCAGAAGCATGCACCACTCTGTGCATCTGTCTTTACATGGGTACTGGGGAATTGATCCAGATCATTACATTTTTCAGACAAGTACCTTAACCACGGAGCCAATTCTGCAGCTTCAAAGAGGCATTTCCGATGCCTCTGAAGAAGAGATCACACTAGTTGGCCATAGACAAATGGCAACACCGTTTTTCAAAGTGGCAAGTCAGCCATGGTGAAGAGTGCACTACAGGAAAAGCTGGTCCTGGGAGAGTGATGATCAATCTTGGGGGATATAAATAAAGCCTAAGTGGCTCTCAGGACTCTGGCATGTCGTGTTTAGAACAGCGCTTCTCAGGCTGGGACTCACATTCTCACTTGCATTTCAGTGGATCAGAGCTCCAACTGGGGTGATAGAAAAGCATTAAAAGGAGATGTAAGTTTATTAGCTTCTGTTTTTAGCAAATTGATTTGAAAACTTGAACTGTTTAGGTGAAAGTTATAGTGACTTTTTCACTTTTTACATTTTGCCAAATTTATTTGCTGGAAAAGAAATAGTTTTGTTTCTATTTTTTTATTATGAAATTTACCATATGAACACATCACATGCTGGTCATATTTACATTGGACATATTCTTCTATCCTCTCTCCTCTGTTCCCATTTCACTGAGGGCCCTCCTCAGTGGGATTATTAGTATTCACCTTGGGGTCTCTGGAGGGGTACAGTGCCTGGTACAGAGGTTAGAATCTTAAGGATAGGAAGATCATAGACTCCAGAAGTTCTTACTCTTTTTTGGCTGAAACTTGGTATACCCAGCAAAGTCTCTTAACTAAGTATGCTTAATCTCTTTAATCTAGGCTGCTCTCCTCTTGATTAGAGGACCTATTTTTTTATTTTTTATTTTATTTTATTTTATTTATTTTTTATTTTAAAATAATGTTTCAAAGGTAAAAATCTCATTAAAATGTTTGTCTACATTCCAAAAGGAAAAACAAAAAGTATTTACAGAATGGTCATACAAACAGAAAATTAAATTTGAAAGCTCTTATTTTCTATGAAATGGCCCTCACTGCTCCTGATTTATGCTTTTAAATTCAAAATTTAAAGCTCAGCTCTTATAGCAGAGCACGTTTCCCAAAGTAGTTTCCTAGGAGTAAATTGTTCCAGCCCTTCCAAAAACAAACTGAAGGATAGAAAGAGGGAGCCAGGCAAGCCATTTTCTGATGACCCCATTTGGGATCTGTACCTGAAGGGCAGGGCTCAACCCCAGTGCAGAACCCTTAATGAGCTCCATCTGACCTTACAGTGAAGACTCTACCTACCTTTCTGGCACCTCTGTTTGCTAGCTTCTTAACCTAAAATGTTGTATGGCTGTTGGCAATCCCCTGGTTAACGTGGTCTTCACTTAAGCAGATCATCTGACTGCTTATGAAACTGTCTTTATTGTTATTTTCTGAACCTCACTGACACCAAACTCAGCAATCCGAGTCTTCACACTGACATCTAACCTGGAGATTCCTTAGAGATTCACAGTTTAAGACAGGATTTATAGCTTTCAGGGATAATAAGATTGTTGTGTTTTTCTGTATTGCCATTTTAAACTTTCTACTCAGAGTTATTTTATTTAGTCATGTCTGTTTGTCACATGGTTGTCACAACTTTAATTTAGAAAAGTATTTAGAACTGACAGTGAAAGAGCATTTATTACTGACTTTTTTGGACTATATGACTCTGAAGAATGAAAAGATACCACTTTGATGAATTTGATTTTTTTAAAAACAAGTACATTATGTTGCATGTGTTTAGTTTATTATCACATTTAAAGAAAAAAAAATTAACCTTTTTTTTAACCAGTTGTGGGAAAGACTGTGATTTGTAGGAAAGATGGTTACTACCCCTGTCGTCACATGATTCCTCTTGCTACAGGTCTGAGAACTCTCTCCCTTGAGGACAAAGGCACTCTGAGAGCTTTCTGTGTGTACAGGACCTCAAGAGCCTAATGGATACATGACAATATAGGTTTACTTCACTCTCATAGCAACAACACATTGTTTAATAGACACGATGATTCAATCTTTACCTTATTGACGGATATGCAGAAAGTTTAATCCGCATTTAAGTTAATGGCTCATTTTCCCTTACATTTTGTAAAATATACTCTTTTTTTTTTTTTTCTGAGGTAAGGTCTCGATCTAGAGCAGGCTGTCCTGTAATTCAGATTTAGTCTCAAGCTGGCCTTGAACTCACAGTGATCCTCCTGCCTCTGCCTCCCAAGTGCTGGGATTAAAGGTGTGTACCACTATGCTGACTTCGTAAAATATACCCTTAAAGTGCTTTTCCTGTGCTAAAGAGTAAATATGAAACAGCTTAATGTTTAAAGAATATTTATAGGTATAAGGGCTTTGAGTTGCTGAAATAATGTTTCTCTTATCTTAAAGTAGTTTCATTTGTATTTCCTCCAAGCAAGGCTACTGTCTTTACATAACCTGAACGTAACTGTCGATGTCAAGAAATGAGCACCACTCCCATACTATTCTTTCAACAACAACCCAATCACATTATCGCCAGAGTCACAGAAATGCACTTCGTACCAAAGAGATCCATTTCAAAATCATACCTGGAATTTAGTAATGGCTGTATGTTGTTGTTTTCTGATTTACAGGTTTGTTTTTTTTACCTTTCTTCATTGTTGAACATTTCCTAAGTCATCTCTTGGTATTTATGAAAGTCAGAGTTGAATAAACTAGCCAATATGTCTATGTTAGCTCAGCAAGATTTGCTTTTAGTATTTAACATTCCACCCCCCTGAAAATAAAAACTAGTTTGTTATTTTACTTGTATTTTGTTGACTACTAGTGAGGCTCAGCATGTACTTGAGTTCGTTGAATTGTGCTTCCTCATATTTCCTTTTTCATCAGGCTATTTTTACTTTTGCATGTCACAGACATTTAGAAAAGTTTTCATTAGATTGCAAAATTATTCTCTATTTTCTCTGGTCTTGCTATATGTGTCATAAAAGATATTTTGGTTGTCTTGGTATATGATGTCATAAAAGATATTCTAGTGATCAAATCTCAGCCATTCCTTTTAGGTTTAGTATCTTTGTGTCCAAAGATCTGTAAATATTCTCATTTTATTCTAATCAATTGAGACACTAATTTATATAATATGAATATTATCTATATTTTGCTTGCTTCAATTATTTAGTTTTGCCACTACCTTTTATTACAGGAAGGATTCTCTTCCTTCTGAATGAAGATTGTTGTTTTGTCATCTTAACTATGTTTTCCTTTTGAACTGGATCTGTTCCTGAACTCTGCTTTTACTAATTGATAGATTTGCCAATCTCTTTATGTATCAATTATGGCAAGGTTATAATAGTTTTCAATCATAGCAAGCCATTGTTATTACTTCTTTTTAAAAAATTATTTACTTATGCATCAGCAAGTGTGCCTCTTATCCCTGTGAATGTACACCACATCATTGTATCAATTTGGCAAAAGGCTTGCTTAGAAGGCTTTGGCCTTGTACCTAGCTCAGAAGCTTTTGCAGGCAAGCACCTTTAACTGCTGAGCCATTTTCTTAGCTCTATAACAAACCATTCTTTATGATTATCTCTTATTCCCAATTTCATAAACTAACTTTCTCATCCATTCAGTTTTCTACATTAATTCAAAAGTATTATTAACTGTGTAATGGCACATACACAAAAATTGTATCTTTGACTTAGAATTTCACTAGATTTATACCTCACTTTAGAAAATGTTAATTAATGTCCTAGAGGTATTTTTGTGTTTAGTTCTGTTCTTTGCCTTGGAATGTCATCTTATTGGATACCAATTCCACTGTCAGGGACATGACCAATTTTTTGCATAAGTTAAAATATCAAACTACAACATGATTCTCTTACTTTCTTTTTTCTATTACATATTTTCACAAAAATTATCAACCACTTTTGTCCTCATTTAAACGTTTATTCCGCATTTATCTCCAGAGCATTATTTTATAATACAATCTGGTATAGGGAATTTCCATGAGCAGTGGTAAATAATATTTTTGTTATAATTTAAACTGTGCCAAAATTCCCTAATTTTATGTTCAGATGGTATAACAATAAATTATTATTATCATAATTACATAACGTTAATGTTGATTTTCTTCCTATTAATACTAAAGTTAGAAATCAGGAAACCCTTCTCAGAGTCAGCAATGTAATGAGGAGGCAGCCCGTGTGTTTTCTGATTTTGTGTTTTTGTTGAATCTCTTGTCTACTTCTCAGGCTCTGATGTTGAATACTTTTAGCTTGTACTTTTTGAGCTTGTGAACATGTAGATGTATTTTCCTGTTCTTTGCTTCTCAGAATCCACACAGCATGTCCTGTTGACTCTTCTTTTTTAGTATCTTAATCTCTAATGCATGTTCCACATTCAAAAATTGAACTAACGACATTTAGATCTCCTTAAAGAATAATAAAGTTTTAATTATTTTTCCTAAAGGGTAGCAAACTTACTTGGTAATGACATAATGACAAATAATATTGGGAGATTAATGCTATGATTATTAGGTTTAGTTGATGACAGACCTCAATGAGGAAAAGAAAATGTTTATTCTAGGCTTCCCTGTTGAGATTAAACACAGATTTCAGAAATAAAATAACATCCTTTATACTCACTTTTGATTTCAACACAAAATACTCACAGATGAATAGAAGTGTATGAACTAAGTGAGGTTTTTGAGTCTGGAATAATAATTTGAAAGCTTCTGCATGAACAGACATTTTTTGTGTGCTTGGATTCGCAAAATCATGAAACAGGAGAAATGGAAGTGTTTCACATTCCAATTTGCTTATTTTTGTTCTTCAAGATTAGGTAGGAGAAAGGATTAGGAAGGATTTTAGTTCATTTTTTTTCCTCAAATAGATTTTTCGTAAATATCTCATGTAACAAGAAAGATCCTCCCTATTAATTTCAGCTGGGTCATGACATTTTTTGTCTTGTATTCTGGAAAAATTAAAAAATCATAGAGCCATAGAACACACACTGTAGGACATCTCTTCCTTCAAGAGCATTTATCTTGGGCAGATAGTTTAATTTGTCTAAATTACCAGGACATAGCTCTAGATTGCATTGATTTGTAGGCTTTTGAAACTTTTAAGATAAGTATTCGGGATTGGTGAACTCCTTTAAACTGCTTTTGCTGTAATCTGTAAACTCTAATATTTCATCTAGTTAAAAAATTTCATGATTTCCTGGGCAATTTCCTCTTTGACTTTTAAATTCTCTATAAGAGTTCATTACTTTGATTTCAGTTGTTGTGAGTTTTCTAGTTGCTTATATGTTACTTTATGTGGACGGAACAAGCACAGTCCAGTAGCTTGAGCTGGTGATAACGTTCTTCCCAGTCTCTCCAGTGTTAAGGTTGATTCTCATACATATTTAGGAAATTGTCCTTTATCAGGTCTGTCTTTCCCTGACAACAGGCATAGGCAACTACATACATTTGTGTGAATTAATACCAAAATTATTATCTAGCTGACTTCTGGACTTGGATATAATAATATCTTTAAGTTGGTGAATTTGCCTTACAGCCATAAACCAACTACTGTGAAGCTTTAAACACATTATCAACTTGACAAGAATTGGAATCACCTTTAAGAGATTATTTTGACTCTGGGCATGCCTGTGAGTGATTATAAGGTTATTAATTGACTTTGGAAAACTCAC
>PVHP010054083.1:0-10574 GCA_004024765.1 Zapus hudsonius | reverse complement strand
ATATATATATATATATATATATATATATATATATATATATATATATATATATATATATATATATTTAAAAAATCATGCAGTACACATTAGCTGAATCTGTGAGGACTCCATGATTAATTTAATTGCATACACTTTTACATGTAGCCTCGAATGGTCTAAGTCTTGTTTGGGTTTGCTATATCTTTTAATACATTCTGCAGTTGATTTGAGAGATCCTGGTGTACAGATTTCTTACCTGAAATGTCTTCATGTTTTAGAAGCAAAGTTTTAACTGATTTCATGAAAAATTTAAAACAGTTCTTTATGTATATTTTAGAAGAACATGTAAGCAGGTGTGTTGCCTTTTTCTTAAATATAAACCATTTGGGATAGCTTTTATGTAACAAGAGTTTGAGGGTCTCCAGTCGATATTAGATTTTGACTGTGTTCTATCGACTTTGGCAAGGATCAAAATTTCAAAGTATGCATATTGAATCCGCAATGCAGAATTTGCTATCATGTAACTGGAATCCTGGAGCTTGTGATGTCTGCCACCGCAAAGGACACGAGTAGAAATGGGAATTGAATCTTTAAGTTGTACTTTATTCAGTTGCACTTTGTATTTCTTTTCCATCATTTTACTTTTATCAGCTCCATTTCCTTATGTTTATTCAAGGAGCTGGTGATCTGAGAAGACAGCAGATTAACATCTTAAAAAAAAAGACAGAATGAAACTGCCTTCAATCTCCAACTAGTGAGTGTTAAGGGAATAGGGAACAATTTCAAACATTTCAGAGCTTACCATTCCCCCTCTGTTTAGGTGGTCAGCTATATTCTGAGACTTGTGGTGTCTGTTTCACTTATGCACAGATGTATCACTTGTTTTCTCATTTCTAGGCAAAATACCAGAAGCAACTTAATAAAGGAGAGGGTTTATCTTTGGCTTACGCTTTTGATAAAAAGTTTATCATGGTGGGGAAAGTATGACAGGGCTGAAAGATAGAGGCACCTCTTCTTATCAGCAGTGAAGATGTAGGGAGAGGAAGAGAAGGATAAAGATGATAGATGATAGATAGATAGATAGATAGATAGATAGATAGAGAGAGAGAAAGAGATGGAGAGATAGAGAGATAGGCAGATAGATGATAGATAGAGAGACAGATAGATGATAGATAGATAGACAGACAGACAGACAGACAGATAGATAGATAGATAGATAGATAGATAGATAATAGATACATACATAGATACATAGATGATAGACTCCAAGGATGCCCAACATAGTTCAAAGCAGAATCCTAGAGACTCGTATGACCTCAACAGTAAAGCAGATGTAAAACTCACCCACTATGACTCAGGGAACTTTGCAGAAGAAGTTGTGGAATGATTGTAAGAGCCATGGTGAGGAGTGGGGGAATACCCAGAGACATTGCCACCCTTAATGCACAGAGAAAAAACCTGGCTACGTTTTGTACAATTCTTAACCCCTTGTCCCATGGACTGGTCCAACAATCCCAATGAGGAGGCTATAGCAGGTTGGGGAATAGGAGGAGGGAAATCGGGGTACTATCATAATACTTTCTCATACAATGTATCTAATTATTAATAATAAAAAAGAAAAATAATTTTAAAACTGATGCTTGATTTTGAAAATTTACTGTGAAAAATTTCTCTTAGTGACATTGTTCCTAAGTCCAGTAGTTTTGTAACATGAATATATTTTACAAATGTTAATATAATATAACAGGATAACACCTTTTGATCCAATTCGTAATAGATACTGATGTTAATATTACTATACCAGTTTATAATAAAATGATAGGCTTGTGAAAATTTTCTCCACTGTGTTATTTTTGTAGATAAAAATGGATTATTCCAAAGTATATTTTTGCTGCATATTTTGCTATATTAAAGGTCCTATAGCAATTTATAATACATAATATAATGCATGTCTTAATACCAGGAGAAAGTTATTACCCCATGGTTCTGGATTCTAGAATTCTGAGAACAGGTGCCAGCATACTCAAGAATGCACTAGAGTTCAGTCCAGCTTCCTGGTTGCTAGGGAATTGTTTACATAGGGAGCATTTCAGAGTCTCCTTCATAAAAAGCACTAATTCTATTCAGGAGGGCTCTGCCTGTGTGAACTACTCATGTCCCAACGCCTCATCAGCTAATACTATTACACTGAGAAATAAGGGGGGACAGGGCTGCAGCTGACAAATTTTGGAGGTGCATTCATACTTAGTCTACAACATAGTATAACTTATACAATAATACTAATAACTGTAGGGGTGATAGGAGGCTCAATTAAACTTATTAGATTATGAGTTCTATTCTTTCTGACTGATATAATGGTTAATCAAAATAAGTATCTTTTGCATAGAAAGTAAATTATGGCAGGGACCACATTATGTTGTTTATGTAAAATAAATGATGGCATTTTGTCTTTGCAGCAATCAAAAGTTTTAGTAATTGACATTTTGATGTTCTAAAGAAATAAAAAATAAAACCTAAATAGGGTAAATAACTATTCAACCATCTAATAGTCACTATAATTGTAGTTTCTTTAGTTACTCTTAATTTTTAAATATATTTATTCATTTTTCAAGCAGAGATAAGAGAGAGAGAACAACAGGGCCACCACCTTATATGTATGTGGGTACTGGAGAATTGAACCCAGGTCCTTGAGCACTGTAGGCAAGTGCCTAGTGCCTAAACCACTGAGCCATCTCTCCAGCCCAGTTACTCGTAATTTTTTTTTTTTGGAAATGCATGTATAGCTTTTCTATTTCCTTTTACTTTGGCCTGGTGCAGGAGTTTGAAATTGCTTACTACATGGATATGTTGTTCAGGAAACCAAGGCTGCAATACTCAGAATAATTTTCAGCAATCTGGATTGGTCTGATATTTTTTTTCTGCTCATCAGCAGGTAAAACAGAGAGCTAGAGAGCAGTCTGGGCCTGGTGGCACACAACTATAATTCCAACACTTTGGGATCGGATTGGGGAGGGGAGGGCAGTGGGGAACTGGAGATAACAACGTATTGTTTGCCCACTAAATATTGTAACTCATTATGGACAATTAAAAAAAAAGAATGAACTTGGATTAGAAAAAAAAATCAGGAGTTCAAGGCTAGCATGGGTTACCATATGCCACGTGCAAGGGTGACTTTCAAAACAACAAGGTAGGTAAGTGTCATTTTTCCTACAGGTGGTCACCATTGAAGCTTGAGAATCCTACAAGTTCAGTACTTTGGGAGAAACTTTTAGAAACACTTCTCTGTGTAAGACTACCCCTCATGAGTTGTTTGTAGGAAACATTCCCTGAAATGATCCAAGTAATTTTGATTAGAGGAAACAGAAAGGGCAACATGTTGGCTGTACCACCTGACAATGCTCTGGATGCTGGCTCCTTTTCATCCTGACAGATCCATTTTTCCCATGATTCTCTTGCTTCAATAGGAGCGATGAAATCTCTGCATTATGAAGAGTACTTCTCTATCTTTGAAAGAAAAAGCTAGGAATCAGGAAGGTCCAAGATCTCTTCATACCCAGCCTTTTATTTGAGTGCCTGAAACAAGTCCTTAAGTTTACAAACATGTCTGCAAAAATAAGAGTATACCTTCATGTATACACAGAGATGTATATAAATAAGCATACAAGAGAATTTAAAGAGAAATGAAATGAACTATGCTCAGTCAACACCCTAAAACATAAAGAGGTGGTGGGGTAGAGGTTTGGAAATAGCCACACATGTTTAGAGAATGTCTTCTAAAAATTTTTCTAGATTATTCTTTTTTTTATTTAAAGAATTTTTATTTTTAGTTATTTATTTTTAATTGTCCATAATGAGTTACATTATTTAGTGGGTAAACAATGAGTTGTTATCCTCAATTTCCAGATGCCCCTCTCCCCCATCCCCAATCGGCTGGATATCCTCCTCCATGGGTCATCTGGATCAGTCCTTGTGACAGGGGACCATGGATAGCCCAGTATTCAGCCAGGTTCTCCTGGCCCTAGTATGTTGTTATTGAGGGGTTCCATGCCTCTGGATATTCTCCCCCACCACGGCTCTCACAATCTTTCCGCCCCCTTAGCTACATGGTAAGACCCTGTCTCAATGAAACAAAATAAAATATGTTGAACAAAACATAAATAAATACATCTTCTGGAACAGGATATCATAGTTTCCTGCTTGTCAATAACAGGTAGCACTCTCTTAGCTTTTATTTCATGTCTGGATCTCTACCTCTTCTTGCTATAGACTTTGGTTTATCTTTCTGCTTCTCTCTTCAATAACCTCCTTCCCTAATGCCAACCTGTCCCTTCTTCTTCTGCATGTCATCCCCATACTAGGCTGTTATGATATGCTCTTTCCATGTAATAGAGTATTTTTTCCAATAAATGTAAAGTGTTTAAAAATATTTTTTTCTAATCATACTCAAGATGCAATAGCCATCCCAAAATAATTAATTAAATACATTTATGAGCCTTATGGTTGTGAATCCATGGCTTTAGTACCATTCAACACCACTGCTCCTCCTTCAACTTGACTTTGATCCGGTGTTTACCCATCTGACTCACCTTATAACAATAGACTGTTTGTTGGCCTGGGAACTAAATCAAGTCCCAAAATACTTGCTTCTTTTGAGGGGAGAGAGAGAAAGAAGGAGAGAGAGGCACATGGGCTAGGCAGGCATCTCTCCTATCCTTTAAATTTTTAGTGAATGAACCCCCTCAGGGGCAGGAGGAATGCTTTCCAGGTACTGCATATATATTATTTAATCTGATAATAAATGTAAAATATAGTCTTACATAAACATACATACGTGCTAACCGTTGAAGGTGGAAAATGAATTATAGAATACACAACTAGTCCCTAGTAGCCTGACAGTCCTGTGTCTGAAATCGCATACTGTGTGAACAGAGTTTCTTTAAAAGACTTTTCCTGAATAATATTTCTAACAGTGTAAGGAACCAAGACCTTGAAGGAAACCTTTTCATTTTTTGAAAGCACATTTACTACTTTAAGATTCTGTCTGGATTCCTCTGTGCATTTATACGCTGCCTCATACTTCTTGCCCTGTGTACCTGAGTTCTGACACAGTGGAACATGAGAAGCCAGTTTATTCTCTAAAGTTCATTTCTGACTGCTGATAGGGTACAGGTCAGTGCTGGCATAGACTGCTGAATCTTATTTACTTTGTTACCTGTGTGCTGTGTATGGAACTCAACTGAAAGGGAGTGTTTTAGGTGAATCAATCAGTGAATATTGATCAAGCTCCCATGATACACTAGAAAGAGTCAGATATTAAAGTTGTATCTAGAAAGGACCATCCCTTCTAGGGCATTACAATTTAGTTATGATAAAAAATGTGAAAAACTTCTCATAACATCATACATATGAAACCCACGATGTTGTAGTTGGAAAGGACCATCCCTTCTGGGACTTTATAATTCAGTTAGCTGGTAACGAAAACTATGAAAGAATTTCCATAATACTATAAATAACTCTGAAAAGTATGCTAATGTTTAGAAGATGGCAGGGCTAAATATATACAGTATACAAATTATTAGCATCAAGAATAAATGGCTATTGCTTACTTTGGTAAATAAAAGACAAACCACCCAGATAGTATTGCAAACTATATGAACAAATTATTTGTCCTATTGACAAATGTATAGGTCCTTGATTTACTTGAACATTGTGGCACTAATCCACATATATCAGATTTGATGATTAGCCATTTCTTTTTTTTAATATTTTATTTATTTATTTTTCAAGCCGAGAGAGAGAGAAAGAGAGAGAGAGAGAGAGAGAGAGAGAGAGAGAGAGAGAGAGAGAGAGAAAGAGAGAGAGAGAGAGAGAAAACACCAGGGCCACCACCTTGTGGGTCTGGAGTATGTGGGTCCTGGGGAATTGAACCCAGGGCCTTAGGCACCAGAGGTAAGTGCCTTATCCGCTGAGCCATCTCTCCAACCCAATGATTAGCCATTTTGAGGCTAGTACATCCTGTCAAAGGATCCTGTGGAAGGATCGCTGGATGTTTTGCATACATGAGATGATCTCATATCAATGTGTCATGTCACCGATGTTCGTTATTTTTGTGTTCGTTATTTTTGTTTATCAAGATTTGGACTCCAGAATCCTCAGGAATTCTACATCAGAGCGATTAAGAGTTTAGTAACAAATGTCCAAGGTAGTTTCATAAATGTCCAAGGATCTAACCTGCTGGTTTCTAAATGTAATCACTGAAAGATCATATATCTTTTCTGGCTATGAGTCTTTCTACTGGATCACTGTAATGATGATAAGAAATCATACATAAATTTTTCATGCACTTCAAAAGTAGGATCTGGGATAGAGGTCAGGGAGAATTCTTCCCTAGCGAAGACAATGCTCCGAGTTGGAGACCCAGCACCAGGTAAACAATTGATACATCTGTCTACCAAATGATGATACATTGCTTTGATAAGAAGTATATATTATATGAATAGGGACATTTTCCCCCTAAATACCCAGAGGAAAAGAATAAATGGGTTCTCTTATAGCTTTGGTATAGTTAATGGTAAAGCTGTTAACTTAAACAAGAGGTGATTTTCTTATTAAGTATGTGTGAAGGTCTCTGTGTTTTAAATTCTGCACTATGTTATCAACACTATAGCCTGCCACAAATCAAAAAGAATGAAAACCACATTTTGAAGCTGCTGTGCTTAGGAGATGCTGGAACACATTTGTCCATTTAAGCAGCACTCAAATCTGCCTGCATTTCATTGACCTCTTTCCAAATATAAAGTGCTACATAAATTCTTAATGATAACAACGGTGACCCTAGTTACTGTTGTCTAATGGATTTCAGCTCTAAATGTTGATGGTGCAAGTTCAGTTCAGGAGACTAGTGCCTACACCATGGAAACCTTTATCATCATCAAAGCACTGATTTGCGGTCTAAACCGAAATGCCAAAGTTTGACTAAGGAGGCTAAATTCCCTTCTACTTTCTGTGACTATTCTTATCCACTTGATACTATAAGTCAAATTTTCATATAGTCACTGTGCAAAAATTCATATGTAGGCATGAGTGTGGGCAGATCACGTTTGCATGGAGAGGATTGTCTTAGCGGTGGGAAGGAGTTCCTGGTTGTGTCAAGAGAACTAGATTTGTGGTGAAGGACTGTTGCTATTCCAGTATTCTGATTTGGGGGAAAACACCTGACTTTGTGGTTCTGTTATTCCATCTGTAAAAGCGTGTGCTCATACTGAGTGTGCTTGCGGTGATTACTGCAGAGGGAGATGGAAGTGAGTCTTTTTAAAGTTTTCTTGTCACCCAACTCCCCAAATTTAGTTGTTGACCATTTACCACAATGGCTCCATGATTTTAAAGAAGCTAATGAAACCTATGAGAATTTAATCAACTTAGTTATGTCTTTCTTATATTATTTTGGAAATCTGTTGAGATTTGTTGGACTTTGTTTGGTGGAGAGTGCCAGTAATCATTAACTGATGGTTGGTTTATTACTGAAGAGAAGCCTTTCTTTTATTATCTTATAGATATATATTTTTTAAAAAAACTGGATTATATTTTCAGCACTGACTGCTTAAATTCCAGCTATAAATTCATAGCAAACATTATCCAATTTTAACTAATAATATACCTTGTTTCCTTGCTTTTATTATTATATGTTTTATGTTCATCTATCCTGGACGTTTTAAGCAAAAATAAGAAGATCATGATGTTTTTTCTCTGTGAAATATTACCTGAGAAATTATCACATTTAAAATAAAATAAAATACCCATATTGGCATAACCTGAAACATGTTTCCTTCCACATGTATGTATCGTGACATGGTTTTCCCCATGATTTCAAACAAAGAGGTTTTCCTTCACACTTTTAGCTTCTGTGCACATACTTGCTTCTCTGGAATATTCCTTTCCATTCTATGTGCAAGCCTTTACTTCGATCTTCACATTTTAAATGTCAGCTCCTTGGAGAGATGGGTTCTTCCATCCTGCATAGACTCTTTTTTCATTTTAAATTAAAGTGTATATTAATTTGCTTTGATCTGGATTTCATTGGAATAAGAGCTATGTGAGGGCACGGTCTAGCCTGTTCAGATTATCACCATATTGCAGGCTCATAACTGAAGATCTGGCTCATATTAGCCACTCAATGGACATTTATGAATGAATGAACAAATGGGGTCTGGCCAGGTCTGAATGGATACCTTGACCCTCTCAACAAAAATGGAAAAATTCCAATTAAGATATTACTATTGTTCTTAAGAGCTTGAATGTAAATTTGAATTTTATTTTAAGGCATAATTTCCCTTTATAATTTCATGACATATAATTTACTTTAAGCAACTTGGGTAAGAAACTGTTCTCAACAATTTAAAAATTACCTAACTTCATTTTTTTTGTTACAAAAATTAATAGCATCAGACAATTCACAAGTTTTGGCATTGAAGACATTAATCTCATCCAGTATGCTCACTTCTTACACACAGCATTGGTTCTTGTCTATATTGTGTGGAACAGATAGTTTTGTTATATACAGATCTTTTTGTAAAGTTTCAGTATTTCTTTAAGACTATGCATCTGAAAATATGCTACAATTATGCTGCAGATATTTCAGACTGGATATTGATTTGTCAGATTAAATGTCAATGGAATTGCCTTCACATCTTTTGTATTATATGTTTTCTTTTTGTCACTTGCATTGAAAATAGTCCTGACTTTTGCATAACATTGTATTGAGCGCTCATGTCATTTTTAGAGTCTGTGTAGTGTGTGTGTGGTTTGGTGTCAAAGGTGCTGTGTGTAGTGCATGCAGATACATACACTGCAAGCATCTGTGTGAGGAGGCCCGAGGGGAAAACCAGGTGTCCCCACTACATCAGTTATCTGCATGTTCCCTTGAAACAGTCTCTCATTGATAGTAGAGATTGCTTTTTTTTTTTTTTTTTGTGATACTGAGCAATTCTCTCTGCTCCCTACAGGACTGGGGTTACAAATATGCATGGCCACAGTCAGCTGTTTGTAGGGACACTGGAGAATCAAACTGGGTCAGTCTCTAACCTCCCTCTCTAGCTTTGAACAGGAAGAACTCTTAACCACTGAACCATCCCTCTAGTCTCTCCTATTGATGTTATTTTAAAGGCAGAAATATGTTTAACTTAGTCATTTGTACAGAAATAAGGCACTTATTGCTTACATTATTTGTCACTTATCAGCTGGTGATAACTTATATTTGGAGATTTAAATTATATTGTCAAACATAGACATGTTGTGAACATGCCATATCATTTCCAAGATTGTTCAGAATGCTTTGTAGCTAGGTCTCAAAGTCTGTATTCTTCTTGCTTATCTTGTAATCTCTTTTACTCTATTTTACAGGGTTGTTTGGTTTCATTTTAAATCACCCAGTCTTTTGTTTTAATTTCACTGATGCCTCTCACACACAGAACACAGTGTTGGCTTGCATTGTTGTCAGGGCACTGTTATTGGTCACTTTCACAATGCCTTCCTTCCTCCCACCTCTTTAAATAACTTTTCCTTCATATGCTACATTCTTAAAAGTTGCTAAAATAATAAATATATAGTTTTTCCTTTGCTTTATACATATTCTAATTTTCCAAAATATTTAAATATTTTTAGAAAAGTGATTCAGGAAAGAACTGTAAAGAAATGTAATCTCTGCTAATGAGAGAGAGAGAGAGAGAAAGAGAGAGAGAGAGAGAGAGAGAGAGAGAGAGAGAGAGAGAGAGAGAGAGAGAGCATTGACAGTTCCCACATACAGTTCCCTGGGCAGCCCAAATTACTTATGATAAGCAGAGTTCATGCTTTGTCAATATATGAGTCACGCACCAGTTCTGTCATAGGCAAGGACAATAACTCAAAGGTGCATTGATTAGTATACAAAGGGAAACAGTTTTTTTTTTTTTTTTTGGAAAGAGGAGAGATTCACCTGTGTGAGAGAATGGAGCTCTTACTCAACTTGCCTGGGTTATTTATTGGAAACCACACAACAGTTCAGTAAATATTTGGCCAGAATAAATAATAATGAAATCACATAAAATTCTCCAGTGGGTGAATCTCAAGTGTTGTGATGTTGGAGCCAAAATTTGCTTCATTTTCTGTTGTGGGAAACTTTTCCTTGTGGTGATGCAAACACATGTATTCTTCCCCAGAAAAGGCAGAAAGGATTGTTATACCAAACCCAGTTTGGTGAACCAATGAGCTCATTGGCGTTACTTACAGAGAAGGGTGAAGGGTTGCTTACAGGAGCAATGGATGTCTGAAAGGCAGCCACACCAGGAGAAGTCTCCCCTCATCCTGGATGACACCCTCCCCAAAGATGCTTCCACTCAAAACAGACACTTCAACAGACAGACCACCCCAGCATAGGTAGCACACTGCACCACTTGCAAAAAGCTCTGAGACTCTCTTATCCCCAAGCAGTTGTTTTCCCTTTACATACTGTCATAGCCACACACCATTGGGATAAATCTCCAAACCAGGCACAGTTTATGGGAGGAAAAGATTTATTCAAGCTACAGATCCTGGGGAAGTCCCCTAAAAGTGAAAGAGGC
>PVHP010054082.1:0-10582 GCA_004024765.1 Zapus hudsonius | reverse complement strand
TCACTCTCCTGCTCCATAGCTCCCTGAATCCAAGGATTTGGTTTGGATCTTTTCTTTGGACTCCAAAATGCTCCCCTCCCCCATAAACCATCCCTAAATTGTGTGTCCCTTGACCTCTCTCCCACTCCCATTCAGCCTACACATAGGCTACAGGCTTCTTTAAAGGACATTCCTAGTGCTGGTTTTCTGGGGCCACCCATGCAGGGGAAGGGATGTCACCCTGGGCTCTAATCCGATTTCCCTTTCTCTGCACACTCCTCCAACCCCCACCTGGCTTCACTCTCCTAAGAGTGGAAGATTTCAGAACTGACTGTCCTTGGTGGTTAGCTGGCTTTGTTTTCAGGCGGCCAGAGAAGAGAATGATTAGTTAATGGTGTTAAGTGAAGGAGGTGGGGCAAGGAAGAGGCTCCAGGGCCCAGCTCCTGGCCCGCCTGGACAAACAGTTACATCCTCAGCCATTTCCCACTCCTGAGCTGCGAACACGCCCATCTATCTTCCTGGGCCTGGGGCCAGAGCCTGTGTTCACTGGGGCAGGGGGTCTCTTTCCCCCCCCCCAGGCCTCTGGCCACTGGCTAGGTTAGGCCTGTAGCTGGAGACTAATGGGCTGGGAGGAGGGGTCAGCGAGGCTCTGAAAGATGAGGCTGATGTGGTTTGCCAGTCATCTCTGCGTCATCACAGTGCCACCCAGAGCACCCTCTCAGGTCACCTGGCCATCGCCGATGTTTGCTGCCTCTCCCTCCCCCAGCAGCAGAAAGGCTGCCCACAGGGTGACAGGCCTCCACTATGACCCTCTCTGCTGGGGTCCTTTTGAGGCAAGAGCCACCCTCCTGCCTGGAGTCTTATTCGAGGCTAGAATACCCAGGGAGAAGCTGGGGTTTGGGGAGAAGGGTAGCTGTGGGAATGCCCACTGCAGCTGTGTGGGAGACAGGGCTCCAGCAGGCACAGCAGCCCCCAGCACATGTCCTCTGGTGTCCCTCCTTCCGCCACCGAGCCACCACCATTGAAGTGGTAGGGTGGGCTTTCAAGTATTACGAGGGGACAGCAAGCTTCTGGAGGTCAAGCTGGAGGCACCCTGCCCGTTAACAGGTCCCTCTCTTTTCATTCACAAGGGGGAACAGTCCGAAGCCGGCAGGAACCGAATTCTCCAGGCCTGGGCGTGGACCAGGCGCCTTACCTCTGAGCTGGTGAATTCTGCACCCCCCTTCCCCCTCTCCCGTCAAAGAGAGGCAGCCCAGACGGCACCATGCCCAAGTCCCTCCCCTCCCCTTGTAGGCACCTCTGGGTCTGTGGGACCTGGCACTCAGTTCTTCCCCCAAGGCTGCCAGGGCAGCGAGACTCTGGGGCTGTGCCAGGCCATCAGCAGCCGCAGCAGAGGCGAGCCAGGCCGGCCCTAGGTCTCTACCGCAGAGCGGAGGAGCGTGATCGGGAGGGAGGTCCCCATCGGGAACCCCGCGGACCGGGTTCCAGGGCTCCCCCGGCGGGTCGGGGCTCAACGCCGCTAGAGCCCTCGGGCGGCTCTGGACATCCGGGCCAGCGTCTCCGGCTGCCTCATCGTCCCCCAGGACACCTGTCACTGCGCCCAGCACCCTCCCAAGCCGGAGGGCGCTGGGAAGCTGGCCGGGCGGGCGCGCTGGGGCCCGCCCCCTCGGGCTGCGGGGCGGGGGCGGGGGGCTGCGGGCGGGGCGGGGCTGCGGGCGCTCGGGGCCCCCGCCCCCGCCCCCCTGACGTCAGCCCCGGCCGCGGCGGGAGGCGCACTCGGCTGTCGCCCTCCGGCCGGGAAGCATGGGGCTGGCCCGGCTCGCGTGCGCCTTCCTGCTCGCCGCCTGCTGCTGCTGTCGCCGCGCCTCCGGTGAGTGACTGAGTGAGGGAGTGACCCGCGCCCGCCGCGGGCTCGGGGATGACCTCGACGGAGCGCACCCGGGAGCCGAGGCGGCCGTCCTGCCCCTGCCCACCCGCCTCCCTCCCAGAGCTCTGCGCGCCCGCAGCCCCTTGGCCGCGTCTCCCGGGAGCGGGTGGAGCGGAGCCCTGGCCGGCGCCCCGGGAAGCTCCCCGCAGGTGCTCGCGGGAGCGCCGCCCCGGCCCGGGACCCCGCGCCCGCCTGTTGCTGGAAAGGCGGCTTCCCCAGCCGAGGGGTGCGCCGATCCCCCGCCGCCGGCCCGAGGTGAGCGGAGAGGACGGGCGAGCGGCTCCCGCCCGGCCTGGGCGTGGGCAGGCAGGGGCTGCGGACCGTGTGGGTCGCCTCGCGCCTCCCCGGGCGACGAGGGCACAGGTGACAGAAATGAGGGGTGGAGGATTTCTAGAAAGGAAGCGGCTTACTCTGGGTGCCCAGGGCTTGGACACCTCGGAGCACTTCTTGGGAACTACCTAGTAGCCAGGCGCTCTGGGGTCCGTGCTGCCCTTGCATGGCCCATAGCGGTATCGCGTGTTACTCTTGGCTCCGTACTCTGTCCCAGGCTGCAGAAGGGGAGAGCTGGGCATTACCCACTCCGCTGGCCTCATGCCCAGTGCCAACCACGTCCCTGGGGTGCTCCAGTCTACCGCCTCCCAGGCTGACCTTATTTCTGGGGAAAGGGCTAAGTCCAGCTCCAGTGGGCTACAGGAAGTCCAGCCCCACCCCAGGAAACTGCTCCGAGGCTTCTGCTCTAGGTTGAAGATGACCACACCCCACATGCCCTCTAGGTCTGGGAGCCACACAACCCAGGCACCCCAAGTATGTCCCCAGTGACATCACCTCCTTACAGGGTCGACAGCATGATGGCACCATTGACATCACTCCTGCCCACTGCCTGGCCCTGGCCCTGACCGGGGTGGGGGTGGGAAAGAGACTCTGACCACTCTATACTCACCAGACTCCCAGGATGGGGTCCCTTGAGTGTGTGTGGAATTTTCAATGTCCCTCTGCCTAGGGGTTAGGAGATGGGAGTTTCTGGCCAGAATTGGCTCACTGGGTCTTCTGGGGGACTGAGGGGGCAGAGGGTTAGAGTAGTGACGTTTTCCCCTACGGGTGGGGACACAAAGGGGCCTGTGTGCCCCAGCCTGGCACATGCTTTGCATTCCCTCACTCTGAGCTCACGGGGGAACATGGGAGGGGGCCTGGGAGCAAAGGGGCCTTCCTGTTGGCCCAGAGCCGCCCCTCTGGCAGAGTCACCTAAGAGGTAGGGACCCTGCTGCTCAATCTCTGCTTCAAGTCCTAGGATCTCCTTCACCGGGACAGGGCTGGCTAGGTGAGGGGTCTGGGCGAAGTGACAGGACGTCCCTCTCCAGATCCTCCAAGTGGCAGAGCAGCTGCAGTGAGCATGTGAGGGGAGGAGGGGACAGAGCGCAGCTGGAAATGACAACTGCTGGGGTGTGTCCTCCCTTTTCCCAGGTGTGCCTGGACAGGAGCCTCCTGTGCCTGAGCTGGTGGAGGTAGAAGTGGGCCACACCGCCCTTCTTCCATGTGGCCCCTCTCACTCCCCTGGCAACCTCAGCCATGTGGAGTGGTTTTTCGTGAGTGCCCTGGGTTTTGGAGGGCAGGGACAGATGGGCAGCTCTACCCTGCGGATAGCCCAGGACCCTCCATCTCTCTTCTCCTTCCTCTCAGATCCACAAGGAGAGGAAAACACTCATGTTCCGGGTGCGCCAGGGCCAGGGCCAGAGTGAGCCTGGGGAATACCAGCAGCGGCTCTTCCTCCAGGGCCCAGGGGCTACTCTGGCCCTGAGTCAGGTCACCCCCCACGACGAGCGCATCTTTGTGTGTCAGAGCAAGAGCCCTCGGCTCCCTGAGCACCACATCCAGCTCCGGGTCTACAGTAAGTGCTTCCCCACCCCATTCTTACCTTCAGGAACCATGGGAAGAGGGGTTCCCTTACATCTGCTCATTTCCTTTCCCATGCAGAAGCTCCGGAGGAGCCAACCATCCAGGCCAATGCTGTGGGCATCCCTGTGGACAGCGAGGAGCTTGGGGAGGTGAGAGGCACTGGGGTAGATGGTGGTCAACAGGGCTGAGCTGGATATGGGTGGCATCAAGGGCAGGGAGACTCATGCCCAGTTCTCCTTAGGTCGCTATCTGTGTGGGGAGGAATGGGTACCCCATTCCTCAAGTCATCTGGTACAAGAATGGTCGGCCCCTGCAGGAGGAGAAGAACCGTGAGTAGTCTTTCTTGGAGTGGCACCATGTTATTTAGCTTTTATTGAAACAGCCAAAAAAGGCAGGCGTGGTGGCGCAGGCCTTTAATCCCAGCACTCGGGAGGCAGAGATAGGAGGATCGCCATGAGTTTGAGGCCACAGAATACATAGTGAATTCCAGGCTGACCTGGACTAGAGCGAGACCCTACCTCGAAAAACCAAAAAAAGAAACAGCCAAAAAAGACTACAAGTGGGGCTGGGAAGATGGGAAGTTAAAGATGCTTCCTTGCAAAGTGTGCCAGCCTGGGTTTGATTCCCCAGTACCCACGTAAAGCCAGAGGCACAAGGTGGCACATGTATCTGATGTACCCATTCTCTTTCTCACTCGCTGCTTGCAAATAAATAAATTTTTTAAAATATTTTATTTATTCATTTTCAAGCAGAGAGAGAGAGAGAGAGAGAGAGAGAGAGAGAGAGAGAGAGAGAGAACACCAGGGCCACCACCTTGTGGGTCTGGTTTATGTGGGACCTGGGGAACTGAACCCGGGGCCTTAGGCACTGGAGGCAAGTGCCTTAACTGCTGAGCCATCTCTCCAGCCCCAAATAAATAAATTTTAAAAAAGAAAAACTGTTCAAATGATGCTTGAAAATATTTTCATAAGGGGCTGGAGATATAGGCTGGAGAAGCCTGTGGTTTTTATTGTTAACCAGGGGTGACACATACACCCCACTTCAAGGGTATTTGTCAGCGGCTGAGGGTGTGATTGGTTGTCACAGTCACAGAGGCTGCTATTGGCACCTGCTGGGTAGAGGTCAGGGATGCTGGACATCTTACTGGGCACAGGATGGCCCCACCACAAAGAATTAATTCCGTCCCAAAACATCAATAGTGCTGAGGTTGAGAAACCCTGACCTTAGTGGTAATGCATAACATACATTATTATACAATTTCCTTGGTGTAATCATTCTGTGTTAGTCTATTTAGATGCACCTGTCTTGTCTCCTACAGTTGACTTTTCCAGACTGAATATTATGTAATTAATCTCCCCCCTGTTGGAACTTGATGTCTCATTTTTATGATCACTTTGGGATAATTTTTGTTTTGGGGTGCTGGGGATCAAATCCAGGTTCTTTTTTTTTTTTTAATTTTATTTATTCATTTTCAAGCAGAGAGATGAGAGAGAGAGAGAGAGAGGGAGGGAGGGAGAGCGCACCAGGGCCACCACCTTGTGGGTCTGGTTTACGTGGGTACTGGGGAATTGAACCCAGGGCCTTAGGCATGGGAGGCAAGTGCCTTAACCACTGAGCAATCTCTCCAGCCCTCAAATCCAGGTTCTGATGTATGCTGAGAACATGCTGTGCCCTGGGCTATGCCCCTAACTCCTTCAGTTCTCTGGATCACTGCAGCATTACTGGCTCAAAGCCTTATGGAAACATTTTTCTAGGGTAGATTCTGAGCAATAAAGTGCTGGGCTGGGGACTGGGATATGGCTCACTGACAAGCCTGCTGACTGGAGTTCCGATCTCTAGGACCCATGTAAAGCTGGGCCCAAGTGACGCAGGTCTGTAATCCTAACCTACCTATGGCAATGGAAGCTGGAGTCAGGAGAATCCAAACCTTGCAGTCCACCTAGACTGGCTTTTTTTGAAATATATATATATATATATATATATATATATATATATATATATATACATATATATATATATATACATATATATATATATATATTTGCAAGCAGAGAGAGAGAGAGAGAAGACAGAGAAAGAGATTGGGCATGCCAGGTCCTCCAGCAGCTGCAACGAACTCCAGATGCATGTGCCACTTTGCATCTCGCTTTATGAGGGTACTGGGTAATCGAACCCGGGTCATTAGGTTTTGCAGGCAAGTGTCTTAACTGCTGAGCTATCTCTTCAGCCCTAAACTGACCTTCTCAGGGGCAAATGACAGCAAGGGAGACTGTTTTGAGGTGGAAGGAGAGGACTAATACCCCAAGGTTATCTTCTGACACACACACACACACAATTAAAAAGTGTTGAGGCTGGGGATTAGCTCAGTTGGTAAGTGCTTGCCTATCATGCACAGAGCCCTGGGTTTGATCTCAGCATCACCTAAACTGGGTGTGTAGTGGTGCAGTCCTAGAATCCTAGCGCTCAAGAAGTTGAGGGGAGGGGCTGGAGAGATGGCTCAGTGGTTAAGGCACTTGCCTCCAGCGCCTAAGGCCCTGGGTTCAATTCCCCAGTACCCACATATGCCAGATCCACAAAGGTGGTGGCCCTGGTGCTCTCTCTCTCTCTCTCTCTCTCTCTCTCTCTCTCTCTCTCTCTCTCTCTGTATCTCTCTGCTTGAAGATGAATAAATAAAATAATAATAATAATAAAAAAAGAAGTTGAAGGGAGAGAATCAGAAGTTCAAGGTCATCCTCAGCTACATAGCAAGTCCCAGGCCTGCATGGGTTATGAGACTCTTGTCTTAAATTTTTTTTTAAAGTGCCGTGTTGAAGGGTCACCAGCTGTTTGACCTTGACCCTGTACAGCGGCAGGGGTCTTTAGGTGTCCTCTTGCCAATCCTCATGGAGACCTGGGGTGGAATTGGAGGGTTGGAGTGGGTCTGAGGTCAGGCCTTGCTTTCCTCCTTCCTAGGCATTCACATTCAGTCATCACAGATCGTGGAGTCCAGTGGCTTGTACACTTTGCAGAGTGTCCTGAAGGCTCAGCTGGTTAAGGAAGACAAAGATGCCCAGTTCTACTGTGAGCTTAACTACAGACTGCCCAGTGGGAATCGGATGAAAGAATCACGGGAAGTTACTGTCCCTGTTTTCTGTGAGTGCTTTCTCCTGGTTATTTTTTTTTGGGGGGGTGGCCCTGGTGGAAACTACCACTAGCCCCTCCCCACCTACCCCAGGACCTTATACTGAGAACCATACCTTTTGCTCATGCAGACCCTGCCGAAAAAGTGTGGCTGGAAATAGAGCCTGTAGGATTGCTGAAGGAAGGAGACCGTGTAGAAGTCAGATGTCTGTCTGATGGAAACCCTCAGCCCCACTTCAGCATCTACAAGCAGGTGTGCAGGGCTCCAGGTGGAGTGCAGAGGGTCCAGGCAGGGATGTGGGTGGAGTGGCATGCAGGGGTGTCCACTCACCTCTTCATCTTTCCCAGAACCCCAACACCAAGGACATGGAAGAAAGCAGTACCACAGAAAATGGAATCCTGGTCTTGGAGCCTGCCCAGAAAGAGCACAGTGGGCTGTACGAATGTCAAGGCCTGGACTTGGAAACCATGATAGCTCTGTGGAGCGGCCCCCAGGAGCTGCTAGTAAACTGTGAGGGGCTGGGGACCCAGGATGGGAGCCAGCCTGGGGCAAGAGGGGCTGGGCCCACCCCGCGGAGGCTGACACTTCTGCTCTGCCCCCAGATATATCTGATGTTCGAGTGAGTCCCGAAGCCCCAGAGGGCCACGAAGGTGACAGCCTCACTCTGACCTGTAAGGCTGAGAGTAATCAGCACCTTGAGTTCCAGTGGCTGAGAGAAAGGGTACCTAGATGGGCCTGGGGCTGTGGGCAGAGGTAGCTGGTGCTCTTTCAGATCTGACTCCCCTCTCACCCCTAGACAGGCCAGCTGGTGGAAAGGGGGCCTGTGCTCCAGTTAAACAACCTGAAACGGGAGGCAGGAGGAGGATACCTCTGCGTGGTGTCTGTCCCCAGTGTTCCTGGCTTGAACAGCACATACCCGGTCAACGTGGCCATTTTTGGTGAGGCCCTTTGGCAGTGACAAAGTCACCTTCAATTGGGTGGTTTTGAGCTGTTTGAAGCCAAACAGCCACCTGGTACCCTGGGAGCTGTGATGGGGCATGGAGACAGGCTGAGTTTGCCATCACACCACTTCCTACCCCCGAAGGGCCCCCATGGATGGCATTAAAGGAGAGGAAGGTGTGGGTGAAAGAGAACACGGTGCTGAATCTGTCCTGTGAGGCCTCAGGATATCCTCGGCCCACCATCTCCTGGAATGTCAATGGCACGGTGAGCAGGCCTGACCCATCTTTCCATACTCGTGTCCCTGCCTGGACCTTGCAGCCATGACCGGAGGTCCTGCCGCCCTCTGAGCTGCCTCCTCCTTCCTAGGCAACTGAACAAGACCCAGATCCACAGACGGTGCTGAGCACTCTGAATGTCCTTGTGACCCCAGAGCTGCTGGAGACAGGTGCAGAATGCACAGCCTCCAACTTCCTGGGCAATAACACCATGATCATCGTCCTGGAGCTGGGTGAGGGCCGCCTCCACGCAGAGGATGGTAGGGGCACTGCAGGCATGGGCATTAATGTATGCTTCTGCTAACCCCCACCCTCTGCCTCCTAGTCACCTTAACTACCCTCCCACCTGGCTCCAACCAAACCACTGGTCCCAGGACCTCCACGGTCAGTCCTCACGCCAGAGCCAACAGCACCTCCACAGGTAAGCTGGGCCTGGCAAGGTAACAGTGCTGTGCCAGGGTGCCTTTTCTGCCAGTCCCTTCCCCAACAGAGAGCTCATCTCTGTTAGCACGGGGCTGGGCAGGGTGGGTCAGTGATGGCAATGGCAACTGGAGCTGAGAGTGACTCTGAGTGTCTTTGTGTGACAGAGAAAAAGCTGCCCGAGCCAGAGAGCAAGGGTGTGGTCATCGTGGCTGTGATCGTGTGCATTCTGGTCCTGGCCGTGCTGGGTGCTGCCCTGTATTTCTTTTATAAGAAGGGCAAGCTGCCATGTGGACGCTCGGGCAAGCAAGAGATGTAAGCCAGGACCCTAGCCCTTGTTCTTTCCCCATCTTCTGCTGCCCAGCTTGCTGCCTCATCAGGGACCACTCCTGCCCATCCAGTGTCCACTCACCCCTTAGGAGCAGGAGTTGAGCCCTGGGATGACATGACATGATTCCTGCTTCACTGCCCTCTACCCAGCTACCATCAACAACCCTTTCTTTCTCCCTTCCCAAGCCTTCCCAAAATACCAGAGCCCATCCATCTTTCCCAATAGGCCCTTCCCTCCCTTTGCCCCCAAGTTGCCAACCTCTCCCCTCCCTCCTCCCAGCACGCTGCCCCCGTCTCGTAAGAATGAATTTGTAGTTGAAGTTAAGTCAGATAAGCTCCCAGAAGAGATGGGCCTCCTGCAGGGCAGCAACGGTGACAAGAGGGCTCCAGGAGACCAGGTAGGAAGCGGTTTGAGGCCAGTGTTTGACATGATTGCAGGGATGGGGGCAATTTGGGCTAATGGTTCTTGTTGTCTTAACAACTCTTTCTGTCCTTCATCCTTTTTGGCTGGAGATGGGGAGCAGGCCTATCTTTCCTAACACTACTGACAGATGGCAGGCTAAGGCGTGTGCTAGAGGGACCCTGGACAGATAGCAAAGCCCCATCCCATCTTTCCCTGAACAAAGACTGTGCCTGGCTCTGCCACTAGGTGTGAAGTGTGGCCTGTTTTCCGCTTTGGGGTCCTCCGTTCTTCCCTGCCCCACCCCCCATCCTGCTGCTTCCCCTTGGGTGCTGCAAGTCCATCAGCTTCTGCTTTAGTTGTGTTCACACCTTGAACCCTACCTACCCCTCCATGCTCTGGTTTATTTCTTCCTGTCCTCTTTTAGGGAGAGAAATACATCGATCTGAGGCGTTAGCTCCCTCCCTGCCTGGAATGCTTCCGGCTTCCTGCTCACTCTTCTCCCCAAAGCCAAAGCACCCAAAGGGTCTGCAGAGAAGACCCCTGTTCCAGCTCACCTGCAGACCTGTTCCAGAGGGCCAAGGGCTGGGACCAGAGCCATCTGAAGGACCCTCACTTGGCCTTGGAGGCGCCCTTTCAGGGACCAGCCAGTCCATTTCTGTGTCCACTAAGTGATGACACTCCCCCAAGGGGCCTTTGTCTCCCAGAAGTGAGTTTCTCCTTATACATTCACCTTGTAGAGCAGCTGAGTGGGCTCTCCCCTGAGCTAGTGTTCTACTGATGTGGAGATGCATTACTGTTCACATTGGCCGGAGAACCTTGTAGGCCCAGAGGCTGCAGCTGCAGAGCTGCTGTTGTACCCTCCTGCCCACCACCCCTTCAGTCTTTTCCAACTTTTTCTCATTGGACAGAAGTCAGCAGCTGGTCTGGTCCCTGCAGTAAGGAGGCCAGGCTCTGCTTTTGAGTGAAGATGACTGAGCCCAAGACCCTTGCTTTACTCCCAGTGCCCTCAGGTGACCATGGGAGACTGAAAGGCTGACAGGACAGAGGTGGACTGTCTTATGGCTACAGCTATGTTCTACACAGTAGGTGATGGGTCCAGACCCTAGGAGGGCCCACACGGGAGGAGGATACTTGCGAGGAAAACCTGGCCTGGCTAGACAGAACCTTAGGGTGTGTGCGCATCTGTGTGTTTGTATATAAGTGGTTTTGTTTGTAAATTTGCAAAATGTTTCCTTTTATATATATGTGTGTACATGTTAGAAAAATAAAGCTTAATTGTCCCAGAAGCCTTA
>PVHP010054081.1:0-10572 GCA_004024765.1 Zapus hudsonius | reverse complement strand
GCCACAGCCATTAAATCAACACAGGATAAGCCAGTGAGACAGAAACCAATGATTTCGACACAAAGACCTCTAAGCTCACAACCTTAAAGCAGCCTTAATACTCATCCACCACGACTCAGGGAACTATGCGGAAGAGGGGGCGGAAAGATTGTAAGAGCCGTGGTGGGGGAGATTATCCAGAGGCATAGCCAGGAGAACCCGGCTGAATACTAGGCTATCCATGGTCCCCTGTCACAAGGACTGATCCAGACGACCCATGGAGGAGGTTATCCAGTGGAGGGGGGAGGGGAGGGCAGTGGGGAATTGGGGATAACAACTCATTGTTTGCCCACTAAATGTTGTAACTCATTATGGACAATAAATTTTAAAAAAATATTACTTTAATAAAAGCAAATTG
This sequence comes from Zapus hudsonius, assembly GCA_004024765.1. NCBI lineage: Eukaryota > Metazoa > Chordata > Mammalia > Rodentia > Dipodidae > Zapus > Zapus hudsonius. The sequence continues at coordinate 10,175 of PVHP010054081.1, read as the reverse complement.
AATAAATAAACTAAGGGGAAATGTAAACATATTCAACATTTTACCTTTTTAATATTTATTTATTCATTTGAGAGACAGAAAGAGGCAGATAGAGAAGTGGGCGTGCCAGGGCCTCAAGCCACTGCAAACGAACTCCACACGTGTGCCACTTTGTGCATCTGGCTTTACGTGGGTACTGGGGAATTGAACTCGGGTCCTTTTACATTGCAGGCAAACACCTTAACCATTAGGCCATCTCTCCAGCCTTCAACATTTTATATTGGATGATGGTAACACCTATAAACCAGTGATAGTTATTTTATGTCTGACTATTCTATCTCAATATCAGCAAACATTCTAAATAAATATCATTACTATTTAATGAGTTCCCCTCCCAGAGATTCCACTAAATACCGCTACATGAATGACTAGGTATAAGCTAAAATAAATCATTAAATTTTTTGATAAAATTAATCTGCAAAGCTCAGATTTAATTTTAAAAAATAGCCTTTACCTATAAGTTATGAAAAACGTATTTACTAGCTAATACTAACAGTTTATAGTGTAAGTCATCATGCTGAGCAGAAACTTGTATGTTTTCTGCGTGTGTAGGTGCATAATGCCATGATGCCCGAGTGAAGGTCTGAGGACCACCTCCCGTCACTGCATGTGCCACATTAGCCGCCCATGAGCCTCAGGATTCTCCTGGCTCCACCTCCCACTGCCATAAGCACGTTAGGATCAGAGTCAAATGCATCAAGTAGCTTCAGGGTTTATGTGGGTGCTGGAAAATCAAACTCCAACCGGCAGACTAATAAGCGAGCCTCAGCCCCATTCTCTTCATTTTAATATTTTTAGGTTCTCTAATAACTAACACTGCATATGCTATCTTCATAAAAGCAGGTTTGGTTTGGTTTTACTTTCCATTGCCCTTTTTTTTCCCCTTTTTCGAGATGAGGGGTCTCATTTTTTAGCCCAGGCTAGCATAGAAATACTATGTAGCCAGGCTGTCTTCAAGTTAACAGTTGAATTCCAGGTGTGAGCCACCTGACTGAAAGTTATTTTTAATCTAATAAGAGATATTGAAAAAAGCATGTAACACTGGGATATCAGTTCCTAGTTAATTGTGTATTAATGTTCCTACTTGCTTTCACTTTGCTTGTCTTAATTTGGGAAATAAGAACATCAAGTAACATTTATTCACAAAGTAATACCGAGAACTTGAGAAAGAATACCTGAGGAGGAGTAAAAACAAAGTTAAATCCATCAAAGCTGGGCATAGCAGCTCATCCTGCTATTCAAGCTACTCAGGAGGCTGAAGAAATCAGGGCTACCTAGGCAACATGGCAGAAAAACCCTCTATATTACAAGAAGGTAAAAAAGTATTAAAATTCATCAGGGAAAAATTTAAGTTTCAACCTTAAATTGACTTACTCTCCAGATGCATGTGAGAAACTTCTACAAGGCCCATGCCAATATGCAGAAAATGAGGGGTGACTCACCCCCTCACCTACAAACACACAGGGAAAAGCTGGGAACACAAATCAAAGTGTCAACTTTTGTTGGAAAAGTTGGTTCTAATTGTGAACACTCATGCATCTGTAACATGGAGTACTGGGGTCCATCCAATTAAAACTGAATCCATCTTATACCATAAATTCTCTTGGCTCTAAGTTCTTAAGTGCTAGAGGTGAAAAAAAGAAAATGGTCTGATCAGTGTCTCCCAACTTAAATCAGGGCCTCTCATCACTGATTAGCCATAGTTAAACTACAGAAATAGATCATTAATACATTGTGAAAAGAATTTTTCAAATATATTGACAAAAATTCATTGAAAAAATGATAGTAATGGAAATGGTGACAGAAAATGCAAACTGTACAAGTGACTGAGAAATAAATTAACATCTAGATTTTGGTTTCTATCATCCTTCCTAAAAATGGAGTTGAGAGAAATGGGCGATTCTAGATTTGAACAGGAAAAAGTGTGCTACAAGAAAATAAAATGCTCAAAAAATAAAAATAAAAGAGACAAGTCCTGAAGATAGCTTGGGGGGGAGGGGAGGGCTCCCAGTAGCCAGATCTGGAACAATCCAAGGACAATTAAGTATTAGAGTAATACATAACAAAGAGAATACCATGAGAATGTGCAAGTCCAATCAGATATAAGTAAAAGATTGAAATAATGAATGGAGGAAAGGGGATGAGAAATGTCTTCTTATGAGAATACCAAAAAACTGGAAGGAATGACAGATTTAGTCATCATTTGACAACCATCTCAGAGAAGGATCCTTAGTGGAGGTCTGGGGAGACGACTGGGTGATAAAGTACCTGCCATGCAAGCGTGTGGACTTAAGTTTCCATCCACAGTCCCCATGGAAAAAGCTAGGTGTGGCACGTACACCAGTCACCCCAGCCCTGAGGAGGATCACCGGGGCCTGCTGGCTAGCTAGTCCCGCCAAACCACTGAGCTTCAGTGAGAGACACTGCCTCACAAAGAAAGTGAACAGTAATTGACAAAGACATCCAGCCTCCATACACGCATGACAGCAAGGAAGAAAAGAGTGTCAAAATGACCAAACTGTTCAAATCCACATATGTTCAATGTTCTCAATAGGAAGTCTACAGAAAAGACAGTGTTTTAATGGATGCTGAGGTAACAGAATGGGGAAAGATGGAAATGACTGCTGGTCGGTAGGTGCTTTTTCTTTGGGAAAATGAAAATGTTCTTAATTTGACTGAGGCGTTAGAATCTCAACTCCAATAATGCATTTTAAGAGATGGCTCAGTAGTAAGGTGCCTGCCTGCAAAGCCTAATGACCCAGGCTTTTTTTTTTTTTTTTTTGCAAGCAGAGAGAGAAAAGAGAGACAGAGTGAGCATACCAGGCCCTCCAGCCACTGCAAACAAACTCCAGATGCACGTGCCAACTTTGTGCATCTGACGTTATGTGGTTACTGGGGAATCAAACCCAGGTTGTTAGGTTTTTCAGGCAACTCCCTTAACAATGCTCCAGACCATAAAAATAATTTAGAATATATCTTAAAATATGGAAATGGGGCCAGAGAAATGGCTCAGCGGTTGAGGCATTTGCTTACAAAGCCCAAGGACACAGGTTCAATTACCCAGTACCCACAGAAAGCCAGATACACAGTGTCACATAGGTCTGGAGTTCATTTGCAAAGGCTAGAGGCCCTGGTGTACCCATTCTCTTCTCTTTCTGCTTGCAAATAAATTAATACATAAATAAAAATTTTAAAAACACCAAAATGTACACTTTGAAATACCTTTAACAACACAGCTGTTATCAGAAAGAAAAGTGAAAAACTAACCCACACATAAAAATGAACACGAAAAGTTTCTTATTCTTACTGAGAACACTCGGAGGCCTTTCCTTTATTCTGATAGTCCATTATACACTGAATTAGATGGTTATTTTCATCCAACATCTGAAATGAAATTAGAAAAGTTTATTAACAAACACTGCATGTAGAAGCACGTTAAGGAGGACAAACAAAATACAGCAAAACAATCACTTGTTACAACATGGAAACAAAGACCAAGCTTACATTAAAATTACCTCTACCTGCTGCTGCAAAATATTTTTAAATTCATTTTAATAATAAATCCTAAAGAGAGATTAGTGATTAGAGATTAGCTTCCTCATAAATTTAATTACATATTAAACTATACATATCACTTATAAAATACACAATGAAAAATCCAAATGGATAATGCTTTCAACAATTGTTTTTTCATTCATTTCTAGAAATGTTTCACCTATAAAGAAACTGATTTCACTTGGATCTTTTTAAATACATAGTACAGCTCACCACAGATAATCTTACATACCTCTAGAACTCCTCCTGCTGAATTATGAATTACTACCTGAAGCTCACAGGGAAGATTAATGTTCTTTTCTATTGAAACATTTAACTACCTCTGCTATTTGTAACAGCAGTTTTAGGAAGTTAAAAGTTGAGTCCAAGTTGTTTTGTAACATTCTAATGATACTTTATAATAGTAAGAAAATGTGTCCTTATCCATACTGAAATAAATACATGAGGACTGAAGAGAAGGCTGAGAAGTTGCAAAAGCTGACAGCCTGGGTTCTATTCCCCAGAACCCCTGTAAAGTCAAATGCAGAGTGGCTCAAGTGTCTGGAGTTAGTGTGCAGTGTCATGAGGCCCTGGTGTCCCCAGTCTCTGTCTCTGTCTCGCTTACAAATACTTTCATAAAATTTAAAAGTAAAAACATGAAAGGGGACTTGATGAGATAACTGGCTAGCTTGCAAGTTTTATAATATTTTGTCATTCTCCAAATATGCCATAAGCCCTAGGCATGTGTGACATTTAATAGACTGAGCTTACCTTATACAACAAGGCCTCAAAAAGTTTAACAATAAAAAAAATAAAATAAAAATAAAATTAAAATTAAAAAAAAAAGTTTAACAATAAATAACTCAGCGATTTCTCATTCTATCAACTTATAACAGTTCTAAGCAATCTCAGCTTTGTATGCTAAATAATTCATCTAAACTAAGAGGCACTGAAGAGAGCCCTGGTGACAGCAATTAAAGGACAGTTAGGGGTTGGGGAGATGGCTCAGCAGTTAAAGGCAATTGTTTGCAAAGCCTGTTGGTCCAGGTTCAATTCTCCAGCACCCACCTGCATCTGGGGTTCCTCTGATTTCCAAGAAGTCCTGACATACAACGCATATAAATAAATAACGTTAAAAAAAAAATAAACGAAAGAACAGTTAGCTTTAGTGCCAGCTTTGCTATCCATAGCAAACGAGTTTTCAGGAGCCTTAGGATCAAGAGCAATGTTCTTCCTGAAGGCACCCAGTCTTCCTGGGTGCATAAAATGAATATTATGCTCTTAATACAATGACAATGTAATTTTTATTATAGGCAATGATCCAGTATTAACTGTAATTTTTTTTTCCTGTACAAATATCATTTTCACTTGATGGGTATTGGAGAACGCCCTCCTAAGAGATACACCTATTTCTTAAATACAAGTTCCTGGTGACAAAAGTATTTTTAAATATTTTTTAACTTTTATTTATTTATTTATTTTTCATTATACTATTTTATTAGGTACATGATGATATTGATATGTTTTCACTGAGGATTGCAAAGAATTTCTCCACTAAATATATTCTTAATCCAGATGCCAGGCTTTGAAGCTGTCTTCCCTCCCCTTCAAATTCACCAGGAGTTGAGAATCAACATAGTTGATTTCAGATACAGGGAGAGAGAGAGAATGGGCACACTAGGACCTCCAGCTGCTGCAAAACAAACTCCAGATGCACGTGCCACTTTGTGCATCTGGCTTTATGTGGGTGTATCACCAATACCAATCTAAGGAATTCACAACAAATCTCCAGTGGATTCTCAAAGTTGACCATTATTAGAATGTCTAATATCAATCTGGCACTGAAATTGAGGCAGTTAATTTACAATCTGTTTCTCATCTGAGAATAAAATTGGTATGTTCTGAATTAATTACCTATGATAAGTAAGCAAAGATTTCTATGAGAAAAACTTTACTGGGAAAAAAAAAAAAACGAAAACTCCAGACTTTCTAGAGTCCAAAACTACTTCGTGAACCCATGCAGAAACATGTTCTGTGATACTTGAAGAAAGCTGTTTGCCAGGCTAAGACCCCAGCCAGCCCCGCGCACAGCAGGGAAGTGTTGCATTTCCAGGCATTGCCAAGAGAGTATGATCATAATAATGCAACAGTTGGGCAAATGTCAAATGCCACACTGCAAAGACACTGACAGTAAGCAGAGTCCGGTTAACATAACATAATCTACGGGTCTACAGGGTGCCCTGAGTGGTACTAAAAAGTGACTTCTCTATTTTCATCCTTGCTCAAGGGCAGGAAACGGAATGTAAATATTCCAGGCAAACTGCTGAATTTCACAAGTGGCTTTGAAAGCTCACTAAAACTGAGAATGCTGCCTTGCTCTTAAACAAATAATAATAGTCATAAAGGACCTTTGGGTCCCATTTGTCAGTCACACAGCAACGACTGTGGAGCACTAGGATCTAAAAGGGTCGCAGCTCCGGTGTTTTTATCACGATTTGTATAAATGGTCTGAAGCCAGGGCCCGCGCGCAGCTCCCCAGCCCGGGGCTCCTCCGACATCTGCAGATGCTCCCGGCCAAGGGTGATCTCCGGGGGAGACAGGCTCCCGGGAACCCCGAAGTCCGTGGGCTTCTTCCCCATCTGTCCCTCGGACTCTAGAACCCCGGATTCCAAGTTCTCCGGGGATCCCCCAACTCGGCGGGAGTTTGCGGCCGGCGCCGACCCCGAAGCCGCCGGGATGGCGCGAGGCCGCGGGCTGCGGGCCCCGAGTCTGAGCCGCCGAGCGCACGCGCCCCGCCGCGCACGCCCGGTCCCCGGAGAAACCGGGCGGCGGTGGCTCGGGGCTTTGTGCGCCGAGGAGAGCGGCGGAGGCAGGCGCCGAGGGCCACGGGGAGAAACCGGAGGAGCCTCCTCGGCCGCCGCGGGGGCGCAGCCGGCGGCGCGCTCCCATCCCGCGGAGCGCACAGGCCCGGCCCGCCCGCCCGGCCTCCCGATCCCCGGGCCGTCACCTTCTGGATCGCCGCGGGCGTGATCTCCCCCTTGCCTCGCTGCCTCGGGGCCGCGAACGCCACCGACATGCTGCCGCCGTCGCCGCGATCGGCCGGTCCCCAGCGCTCCGGGGGAACGGCCGAGAGAGGGAGAGACGCCGGCCTCCCGGGCCGTACCACCTCGCGGGGCGCGGAGGGGGGATGCTCCGGAGCCGCGCGCACCGCCCGCCGCCCGCCCGGCCTCCTCGGGCGCCCGAGCCCGGCCCGCGTGCCGACGCTCCCCACCGAGAAGCCAACGCCCGGGACGGAGCCTCCGCCCCCCCGCCGCCGCCCCGCCGCCGTCCGGCCTCCCCGGCGCGCACCCCCGGCCGCCCGCGCGGATGGTAGCGCCGCGCCCCCGGCCGCCCTCCGCCCCGGCGAGTCAGGAAATGGTCCCGCCGCCCGGCGCGCGGAGGGGGAGGCCCGCGGCCCCGGCGCAGGAAATGCGGCGCCCGGCCGGCCCACCCGCCCCGGCGCGCCGTCCCTCGGCCACTTTCCCCGACTGCGTCCTCAGCCCTCCGGGGACGAGTGATCGTCCCCGCGGTCCGGGCAGCCCCACCGCCCGGGGACGGAGGAGGAGAGTCGGGGACTCACTCCAGAGCTTCGGCCCCGCAGAGGGAGGAGCGGGGAAGCGGATTCGCTGGTTTAAATGGCTCGGCGACGCCCCACGTGCGCACCTCGGGTCCCCAGGAGCGCTCCCGGCACCCGCGATCGCGAAGTCACCCCGAAAGCGGGACGCCGAGGCCGTGACCAGGCTCCCCAGCCTGGATCAGCGGGACGCCGGGGCCGGAGGAGAGCTCTCCACTGGGGATAGTTGGGGTTACGCTTTTGAGAGGGCACCATCTTTTCCTTTCCACTTTTCAGCTTGTCAAATAGGCCCGCAAGCTGTCAGCGAGCAGGGAAATAAAACCAAGAAGAAAGTTGGTAAGACGCGCGGTTCGTAAAGGTGGGTTCATTACTCTGTGAATTTAGACCAGCATAACAAAGGCAAAGCACGTATGATGTTACCCCACGTCATGGACGCTCAAAACTCAGTATCTCCGTTTTATACAAACTGAAAAACTTCATTCATTCACAATTTTATGTGTGCCAGGCTTTTACTGTGACAGAACTGAACAAATTGGACAACGGAACCTGCTCTCTCAAGGACCTTATAATAGGGAATACAAATTACATAGATGTAAAATCTTCAGAAAATAGGAAGCTAAGAGGTGAGAATGACGGGGACATTCATATGAATTAATGTGGGAAATTGTAGGTTTTCACCATTATACTTAAAATTTTAAGGATGAAAGAAACTATTCTAAGAATAAAATTAAAGTTTTATTTTCCCTCAGAATGGTAGTTTTGGAATTTGATTATCTTTCACTATCCTAATGACATGGGTTTTATTATTTTACCCGAGCTCGTGCCTGCTTTTAAACAGAATGGGATAAACCAAGCCAAGAAGGATGATTATTAAATCATATTTATTCAGAAGTCAGGAGAGGAAAGGGAGCCTGTGGACTAAGGAAGCCGGAATAGGGGCGCCCACGTGGTCTAAAACTGCACGGGTCTAGGAGGGGTCCATGTGAATCCATGGCCTAGGAGAAAACAAAAATCTTCCCCACGGTTTTCAGCCTCAGAAGGGGGAGTGGCAGGGGAGGTTAGCCTGAGAACCAAAGAGTGAGGAGAGGAAACCTCACATGGTCCAGGGGCCCATATATGTCCTTTCCCACCCAGGCAGCAGCTAAGGAGCCAGGGTGAGAAGGACAAAACCATCACCTTACTGGTGATGAAAACCTCAGTTGCTGGGAGATCCAAACCCCACCAAAAGCCTTGTGAGCAGCCAGGCTTTTTATTTTGAGTCTGGGGCTGAATCCAGAAGAATCCAGCATGTATGTTATGGGGAAATCCAACTGCTCTCGACTGGACTGGAGGCTCCATGGCAGGAAATGCATGCCTGGCACTGAAAACCTAAACAAAAGCCTATGGCTACAGGCTTGTTGGCACATGCCTTTAATCCCAGCACTTGGGAGGCAGAGGTAGGAGGATAGCTGTAGTTCAAGGCCACCCTAAGACCTTAGTGAATTCCAGGTCAGCCTAGGAGAGAACAAGACCCTACCTCAAAAAAAAAAAAAAATGGCTGGGGAGGTCATAAGCTCTAAGAGAAAACTACTAATAATATTGTCTGGCTAAATGGAAATATGCCCACCAAATTGCACTCTAAATACTTATTCTGCTATATTAATGCTCCTCTCACTTTTGGGTAGTGAAGCTTCTCTTTTCCGATGGCAGTGACCACTGGGGAGACTCAATACTCACCAAAGTGCTGAGAAGAAGTGACAGTGGAATGGGCAACACTAAGAGAAACATCTTAATCACACCCTTCAAGGCTCAGGAACCATTGTGGAAGACGTGGTAGAAAAAAACATAAGAGGGCTGGAGCGATGGCTCAGGGTTAAAGCACTTGCCTGCAAAACTTAACTACCTGAGTTGATTCCCAGTACCCAGAGGCCCTGATGATGGTGCACCTATTCTCTCTCTCTCTCTCTCTCTCTCTCTCTCTCTCTCTCTCTCTCTCTCTCTCTCTCTCTCTCTCTCTCTCTCTCTCTCTCCTTATGCATCTCTGCTTGCAAATAGATAAAAATATTTAAAGAAAAAAATGTTAGAGCCAAAGGAAGGAAGGGTGCTCACAGTACTGTCTTCCAGACACTGAGGCTGTGGCACTCATGACCTCACGGTGACTGGTACTATCTACAAAGACCTGTATAACAGGAGGGGTCAAAATAGAAGAGTTAGAGAGAAGGAAGGGATTCAGGAGGATTCGGGAGGAGGAAAGGACAGGGGATGGGAGGAGAGTATGATCGTGGTATATTGTCTGTAAGTATGAAAGTTGTCAAAAAGTTTAAAAATATAGACAGTGAGACATGAACCAGATGATGAATCCAGCCAGGATCAAGAACTTCCCTCAGAAAAGGAAAACAGTCTGAAGATTCAGTTGGAGGAGATAACGATTCTGAAAATGGATTATGTACTGAAGAGACTTGCAAAGGTCAACTCACGGGACACAAGAAGCTTTTGTTCACATTCCAATTCAACAACTTAGGCAATACTGGAATCAATTATATCAAAGATGATACCAGGCATATAAGATTTGATGATAGGCAACCTAGGTTAGATGAAAGAACATTTCTTGCTTTGGATTGGGATCCGGATTTGAAAAAGAGATATTTTTATGAAAATGCAGCTGAGGATTTTGAAAAACATGAAAGTGTGGAATATAAACCTCCTAAAAAGCCCTTTGTGAAATTAAAAGATTGCATTGAACTTTTTACAACAAAAGAAAAGTTAGGTGCTGAAGATCCTTGGTATTGTCCAAATTGTAAAGAACATCAATGTTGCAGTCAGCTTTCTAGTTGCTGCGCAGAAAGAACCCAAACAAAAGCGGCTTGTGGAGGAATGGGTTTATTTGGCTTACGGACTCGAGGGGAGACTCCATTCTGGCAGGGAAAACGATGGCATGAGCAGAGGGCTGGACATCACCTCTGCCACAGCACTGCTTCATCGAGGTTGTAAAACCCAAATTGCCATCAGC
>PVHP010054080.1:0-10569 GCA_004024765.1 Zapus hudsonius | reverse complement strand
AAAACTGTACTCCACAAAATTAGAGAACCTGGAAGAAATGGATAAGTATTTGGACACCTACCAACTGCCAAAGCTTAACCCAGAACAGATAAAAGCACTAAATAAACCTATCACATCCGCTGAGATTGAAGATGTAATCAAAAACCTTCCCAAAAGGAAAAGCCCAGGTCCAGATGGTTTCTCAGCTGAATTCTACCAAGCCTTCATCACAGAGCTCTTTCTGAAGCTTTTTAGAAGCATAAAAAAAGAGGGAAGTCTACCAAACACCTTCTATGAAGCTACCATTACCCTAATCCCCAAACCAGGCAAAGATGCAACAAGAAAAGAGAATTATAGACCCATATCTCTGATGAACTTAGATGCAAAAATCCTGAACAAAGTCCTAGCAAACCGGATACAATGCTACAAAAAAAATATTATCCACCCTGACAAAGTTGGCTTTATCCCAGAGATACAGGGTTGGTTCAACATACGCAAGTCGATAAATGTCATACATCACATTAATCGGCTCAAACACAAAAATCACATGGTTATCTCAATAGATGGAGAGAAGGCATTTGACAAAATTCAACACCTCTTCATGTTCAAAGCTCTGGAAAGAATAGGCATAGATGGCCTATTCCTCAACTTAATAAAGACAATATACAAATCTCCTAAAGCACAGATCATATTTAATGGGGAATGACTCAAGGAGTTCCCACTCAATTCAGGAACAAGGCAAGGCTGCCTACTCTCACCACTGCTCTTCAACATAGTGCTTGAAGTTCTAGCTCAAGTGATTAGACAAGAGAAGGGCATAAAAGGGATACAAATCGGGAAGGAAGAAATCAAACTATCCCTCTTTGCAGATGACATGATCCTCTATATATCAGACCCAAAGAATAGTATCAGTAACCTCTTGAAGGTGATTAATGCCTTCAGCAATGTGGCAGGATACAAAATCAACACACAAAAATCAGTAGCCTTTATATATGCAGAAGGCAAGCAGACAGAAAAAGACATCAGAGAGACTGTACCATTTTCTATAGCCTCAAAGAAAATCAAATACCTTGGAATATCACTAACCAAGGCTGTAAAGGACTTATATAAGGAAAATATTGAAACACTCAAGAAGGAAATAGAGGAGGACGTGAGAAGATGGAAAGATATTGCATGCTCTTGGATAGGGAGAATCAATATAGTAAAAATGGCAATCCTGCCAAAAGCGATTTACAAATTCAACGCTATGCCGATAAAAATCCCAACCTCGTTCTTCACATAGAAAAAATAATCTCTAAATTTATATGGAAGGGCAAAAAACCTCGGATAGCCAAAACTATTCTTAGTAAAAAATCCTACTCAGGAGGTATCACCATGCCTGACTTCAAAACATATTACAAAGCCATAGTAATGAAAACAGCATGGTACTGGCATAAAAACAGAAAGACAGATCAATGGAACAGAATTGAAGACCCAGCTTTGAATGGAAGTAACTTTAGTTATCTGGTTTTTGACAAGGGGGCCAACAATGTATGCTGGGCCAAAGATTGCATCTTCAACAAATGGTGATGGAGGAATTGGATAAACATGTGTAAAAAAATGAAATTAGACCCACTCCTTTCACCTTGCACAAAAATCAACTCCAAATGGATCAGAGACCTTAATATAAATACGGTAACCGTGAACACCCTGGAAGAAAAAATAGGAGGAACCCTACAAGAAATAGGAGTGGGAAAAAATTTCCTGAGCAAATCTACAACAGCCCAGGAAATACAACAAACATTTAACCAATGGGACCTGATCAGGCTCAGAAGCTTCTGTACAGACAAACAAACCATACTCAGAGCCAATAGACCCCCTTCAAACTGGGAGATGATTTTTACCAGCTACAACTCAGACAGAGGACTAATTTCTAAAACTAAAGAGAAACTAAACTAGAGAACTAAAAAATATTGATAACAAAAAACCAAAATGCCCCCTCACAAAATGGGGTAATGATCTTAACAGAGACTTCACGGAGGAGGAAACACATATGGCCTTGACTCATTTAAGAAAGTGCTCAGCATCTCTAAGTATTAGGGAAATGCAAATCAAAACCACAATGAGATACCATCTTACCCCTGTCAGAATGGCAAGCATAAAGAAAACCAACAAAAATCGTTGCTGGCGAGGATGCGGGGAAAAGGAACCCTCATTCACTGCTGGTGGGATTGCAAACTTGTGCAAACATTATGGAAAGCAGTATGGAGACTCCTAGATAGAATGGACATAGAACTACCAATGGACCCAGCTATCCCTCTACTAGGCATCTACCCGCAAGATGCCGCATCTCGATGCAGAAAATTTTGTACAACTATATTTATAGCAGCCCAATTCATTATAGCCAAGAATTGGAATCATCCCAAATGCCCATCCATGGAGGAATGGACAATAAAACTGTGGTATATTTACATGATGGAATTATACTCAGCTGAAAGGAAAAATGACACATCAAAATTTTGGGAAAAATGGTCTGACTTTGAGCAGATCTTACTAAGAGAACACTCAAAAGTACAGAGAATGGAACGCCGCATACTCTCCCTCATATGCGGTCCTTAGCCAGGATAACCAATTTCTTTAACCAGACTAATAGAAAGAACTGAGAGGGTATAAGAGTGGAGTAAGGGAAGGGGGAAGGGAAATGGCTCAAACATGAGGCCAAACCAAATTAGGTTCATAAACATAAAATTCTCGTGAGCATACTGTAACCTAAAGAGTAAGTAGTGGGTATAAACTGGTAAGAGGGACCATGAGTAGTAGGGGAGAATGTCTGAGTCTGTGAACAATTGAGCAGTCTGACAGCCCCAGGTCCCGGCCCCTTGTTCCTTCCCTCAATGAGCTGTTGACCAAAGTGACCCATGAGGTTACAAAAACAAGACAGAATTCTGTCAAGGCTCTTGAATGCTCTCCCCAGGCCTGAGGCAAAACCCTGTTGCTGAAGAAACCACAGAATACCATCGTTCAGCATTGAGAGACTCTTTGAGGTCTGAAATGGTAACCAGCTCCCAGAAGGCAGTTAGTGCAGTGCTGGAAGACACTACACAAGCTGCCAGGGGAAGCTGAACACCGACAGCTGGGGTAAACAGACCACTGGCATGAAATACAGGCTGAGGTCAGGAGTAGGCTGACAACACCTCCTACTGGGAGAGAAAAGGAAACCAAGAAAGGAGCATATGTGCAATGGAGGAGCCTGAGCCTGGGGGAGGCAAACAACAGCTATTAAATTCGGACAAATATTCCACTCAGTGAGGGGGAACTATTGATTGGAACCGGGGAGTCAGGGAGATATGCAAAGGATCCCATACTCTTGGGCTCCCAAGAAAAGAGGCACTATGCAAGTGACTGCCGGGGAGGCTTTTAAAAATAGCAGCTAAGGAATCCAGATGGTTGTATATTTGTTAACTGATACTGACCTCATTCTCCGATGGAGATTGTGTTTGTATATTTCAGGATACAGCGAGGGAGCTGTGGCCAATATAACCCTACCAACCGATTGCAGGCAGAAAGCGGAGATCCTGGCATGAGATGAGCCACCAAAGTCATATGGGGGAGGATCCATATGGAACCCCACAGAGAATGATTGGATGTACAAGGGACCCACAGCCATAGACATTCAGTCAATAAAAGATAAGCCAGTGTGACAGAAACCAATGAATCTCGAGACAAAAACCCCTAAGCTCACAACAATAAGCAGCCTCAATACTCACCCACCACGACTCAGGGAACTGAGCGGAAGAGGGGGCAGAAAGATTGTGAGAGCCGTGGTGGGGGAGAATAGCAGAGACTAGGCAACCCTCAGTAACAACACACTTGGGTCCTGAGAACATGGCTGAAGATTGGGCTATCCATGGTCCCCTACCACAAAGACTGATCCAGAAGACCCACGGAGGAGGATATCCAGCTGACTGGGGATGGGGGAGGGGGCAACGGGAAATTGGGGATAACAACTCATGGTTGGCCCACTAAACAATGTAACTCATTATGAACAATATAAATAAATAAATAAATAAAACTGAATTTAGAGTCCAGTAGAGAAAAATGGATGGATATTTTGCTAAGTATACATAGTGTGACAATAAAAGTTTCTTCTCACAGTCCAAAATTATCTCTTTTTATTATTTGTTTTACCATCTGGTATAATTCATACACAGTGATTGCATTATCCTATGGGTAAATCGAGTTTCTGTATTAACTTTACAGTATTTTGACTTTTACCTCTTGTGCACTTTAGATCCATTTCTTTTTTAAAAATATTTTTAATTTATCAGAGAATGAGAAAGAGAGAGAGAGTTTGGACACAGTAAATAATCTGTAGATGCATGCACCACTTTGTGAATCTGGCCCCATGTGGATACTGAGGGCTGGAACCCGGGTGGTCAGTCTTTACAAGCAAGCTCCTTGAACTGCTGAGCCATCTCCTCAGTCCCCATTTCTTATCCTTCCTATTGGGCTGGGGAATGACATCCACTGAGGAAGAGCTTTCAGACCTCAGCTCATTTAGTCCTACCGTGTTTCAAGTTGTCTGCACTGTTCCAGGGGCTGCTTCTTCCGAGAGTGAAGTTTGCAGAGCTAGTACTGCTCTAATGGGGCATGTGATCAGTGCTGGAGAAAAAATCTGCAGGTGAGTAGAGGACTATCTCATTTGCACTCCCACACCAGACAGCACTGTTATCAGGAAAAAAGAAAAGCCATGCAGGATTAGGTGAGGATGAACTTCAAGACAAAAGGTGATAAATAACCAGTCTATGTTCCTGAAGCCCAGCTTTGGAATTCCACACAGCCAAGACTGACCTGCCCAGTGGAAGGAGAGATACCATCACTGCTTATCCACAGCCAGCATGCTGCTTCCTCGTCTCTTGCCCAAGGCTGACCCCAGTATACTTCAATTTTGGGTAATGGGCTCTCAGATATTATCTGAACTTGAAGTTTTACTTTTCTGAGATTTGCATTTAATTGGTTTCCTTTTTCAGAGTTGTAACCAAAAGATGCTTTATTTTATCCAGGAGACAGGCCAGTGCTTGAGAAAAAAGAATTATGAGATCCTAAATGCCAGATTCATTTATGAAAGCCTCCTTTTGGGGTAAAGGATTAGCATTACATAAGGAAATTTAAAAATGCTATTTTATGACACCAGCTTTTCATTTCTTTATTCAGCAGGACCTATTGTCAACAGAATTTTCTCTGCACTGGGCACTTCAGAAGATCAGAGCCAGTCTCTCCTGTAGCCTGGTAGACCAAGTAAAGAAAGAAACAAGAATTTGGGAGCAAGAGCCAGTAAGTGCTGAGGCTCAAATATAAAAGGCCTGTAAATGTTTGAATTCCAGAGATTTTCAAGAAGTAAATTTAAACTGAGAGCTAATAAGTAGTAAAACTTGTGGACACAAGAAAGGTGTTACAACAAAGAAGAAAAGTAAGTGTGCATCCCTGAGGACATGCAGGTGTGCTTCCCTGAGGAACTGCAGGTGTGCAGCCCTGAGGACCTGCAAGTGTGCATCCCTGAGGACCTGCAGGTATGCATCCCTGAGGACCTGCAAGTGTGCAGCCCTGAGGACGTGCAGGTGTGCAGCCCTGAGTACCTGCAGGTGTGCAGCCCTGAGAAGCTGTGAGTATACAGTCCTGAGAAGTTCAAGTGTACAGTCCTACAGAATCTATAATGTCTGAACATGAGGCTAGATGGAGGTTTGGTTAGGGAAGGAACCTGAAATTACATAGAGTGTTCAAGGATTAAACTACTGGCAGGAAATATAAGGCATAGGGGAGCACAATAAAGGCCTTTACACTAAGTACAGTGTGCCTCCCAACTGGAAATGCTGACAACACTGTGCTTGCTCAGCTGGGCTTATCTTATCAGAGGGCTCCATACTCCTGGACCATGAGGGCATGTCCTATCAGGTTGTCCACACCCCTGAACCATGTGATGAATTGAAGGACAAATGGATGGTCCTGCCTGGGACAATCAGATTCCCCCATAAAGGTTATTATAATGTCACATGGCATCATTGTATGACCTGTTAGCTTACAAGGTTCCTGGGCTTAAAAAGCCCTGCACTTGGCTCCGTGCTTTGCTGGGGCCATTATGGAAGTCTCACTAATTTCATCTTTGAAGTTGTATTTTGCAATCCGAAGTCTGGTGGGAGAAGCAGGCATGAATATACTCTGCACACTATGTAGAATGTAGGGTGCACCGTGAGCCCAGCATTTCAGCAGACACACTCTTTGTGCGAGTTACACCAGACTCAAAGAAAGCATGAATGTGTAAATTACATTTAAAACCGGATAAATAAGGTGTGGTGGCTCCAAGAGATCATGTTCTCCATCCAAACCAGAACTTTATTCCAACGTGGAAAGAAGCCAATGGTGTTTCAAGACACAAGATCATGCATCCTTGTCATATCGCTTCTTGCTGTGTTCTTTTCTTTTGTCAAACAAGCCCAAGATGGTGACGTAGAAGACCCTAGAAACAGAGCCTGCTCATAGCTCCTTTTCTTTTTTTTAATATTTTATTTATTCATTTTCAAGCAGAGAGAGAGGGAGAGAGAAAGAGAGAGAGAGAGAGAGAGAGAGAGGACGTGCACCAGGGCCACCACCTTGTGGGTCTGGCTTATGTGGGACCTGGGGAATTGAACCTGGGGCAGTAGGCACTGGAGGCAAGTGCCTTAACCACTTAGCCATCTCTCCAGCCCTCATAGCTCCTTTTCTATTGTGTTTCTGTACTCACCAGTACATTGAGGAGTGTATGGAGCATGACAGCACACCAAGAAATGAAAACTAGATGTTGACTTAGCTGTTGTTTGGGGTGTTTGTTTGTTTTGTTGGGTTTGATGTGGTGGTTGTTTTGTTAGTGGCACTTAGGGACCCTAGAGCTCTGCCACTGAGTTGCAGTCTTCCTTGAAGTCTTCCATTATCTTTCCTTCCTTCCCTTAGTTATTTTTCTATTCCTTTCTTTCCATTTTCTTTTTCTTTCTTTTCCTTCCTTCCTTCCTCCCTTCCTTCCTGCCTTCCCTCCTTCCTTCCTTTCTTTCTTTCTTTTTCTTCCTTCATTATCTTTGAGCCAGGATTTCAGGATGTCCTCACATTCTCACAACCCAGGCTGGCCTTGAGCCTGTCATCCTCCTGCCTAATTCTTCCCAAGTAGCTGGGATGACTGACAGGCCTATGCCACCAGTCCTGGCTTCGCTTAGTTGGGTACCATATTCCCTTCTTCTAATAAAGACAAAATGCATATGCTTACATATAAGTTGTTTGATTTGTGTAATTCTATGCATAAATTAAATGCTCTTTTATTTGCACCAAAGCTAGCATTTTTGCCTCATTGATAATATTCATGATCCTGATTTAAATTTTCAGTTTTTGTTTACCTAGATATGAAATAAGAAACTTTCAGGGTGGGGAATGACAAGTTGAGAGAAAGAAAATATAGAGGGAAGAGAAAAAATGCTGTTTTTGTCCCTTCAGTGACACTTCCTCCTGCCTGTTGAACAAGGGCCCCATATATTATGTGGCTATCCAGGCTATAGCAAAAGATTTTTTTTCCTTAAGGTCCTGAGTTATGAGGACAAAATGAGCTGGTTTCATGTGTTAATCTTACTAATCAGGTGGATAAAATTATCTATTATGACAGACACCAAAGCCAGTGTGCAGAGAAACACAGCTCAGAGAGACAGAGACAGAGCTGGCATCCAAATTTGAGCACCTAAGCACAGCCAGCCCCAAATTAACTCTACAGCTGTCCCTCCTTGTTATGCAAGTCAACAGATTCTTCTTTTCTTTCTCCTTCTTTGGGGGGGATAGGAAGACTTAAATAAGTTGAGCTGGATTTCTGCCACTTGCCACTGGATAACAGGCCTGTGTGCTAAGCATATAGAGAGTAATCAGAGTAACAGGCCTGTGTCCTAAGTGAGAAGAATAATCGCAGAGTTATAGGACTGTATGCTCAACATGTAATCAGAGTATGTCACATATACCATGGAGTAACATTCCTGTGGGCTAAGCATATAGAGCAATTACAGAGTAACAGATCTATGTGTTCAGTATATAGAATAATCAGTTTTTACTTTATATACACAGAAGTCAGTGAGCAGAAGCTTCAGAGATCAAAAAGAAAGGATACCCAACACAACCCAAAGCAGAAGTCCAGAGACAATTAAGTTCTCAACAATAAACCAGACTTAAAACTCACCCGCCATGACTCAGGGAACTGAGCAGAAGAGGAGCCAGAAAGATTGTTAAGAGCCATGATGGGGGAGAATATCCAGAGACACCGATCACCACCACCCCCCTCAGCAACAACTCAAAAAGGGGGAAGAAAAAAACTGGCTCCCTCTGGTGCATGCAGTTCATAACCCCTAACCTATGGTCAGATCCAGTACGTACACTGAGGAAGGACCCCAGTGGGTAGGGGACAGAGAGGAGGGAAACGGGGTCACCTTCACAAGAATTACTCATACAATGTATATACTTATTCATAACAAAGATATTAGTTAAAAATATTTTTATAATTGCAAATTACAAACTATTTATGTACTTTAAGATATTTCTAAAATGTATAGGTAATATTTCTGAAACAAAGAACACCAGTTAAGGGAATATATATACATACCACTCAGTCTAAAAACATCTCCCAGTACCTTTGAGGGACCCAAAGAACTTCCAAAACTCCACCCCAACCTATCGCCACTTCCTGCTCTAAGGGACTCACAATTTAATCTTTGTGATGGTCTCCCTTGCTTTTCCACTTAACTTGATAACTTGTGCTGGTGAACTGTGGAAGATTAAGAAGGGGCCAGTTCTGAGGCCAGGAAACAGCTCAAATCTGAGTTTGGATGTCATTGTTACACTTTCCGTAGTCACTAGACCATTTTTTAACAAACAGAATTTTGACAACAGATAAATAGTAAGACGATTTTTTCCACCAATAAAAATGATCAAATTTTGCCTCTTTTTAAGATCAATTCACTCGTTCAAGAATAAAAAGACCAGCTCAACATGAGGCAAGAATGAGACCCAGAGGTGAGGTGTGGACCTAGGGTTAGGGCCACCAAGGAGACTGGGCTTGCTCCTACCTCAGCAGTGACACCTAAGGGAAGCAGAGGAAGATAAGGACAAGCAATCCTCCCACCTGACATGGAGGCCCGTATTGCTGACTTTCTCTCACCACCACATGAATCACACAAGAACACATGAAGAACCAGTTAATTCCCAATTACAAACCTTTGCGCAATATGGCACTTGGCTGGAGATGCGTGGGAACTGAGTTCCTACTGTCTGTAGAGCCAAGAACTTCCAGCAGTAATATTGCCTAAACATGGCACATCAATTGCACCTCATGTATTTGCTTCTGTGTTTTCCCAAACTTGGGAAGAAGTAGCTTTCATAACATCTCTAATTTTCCTTGGTCCTTCTCCCACCCCTCTCTCCTCCAGGCTCCCATGACCCTACTTATTAGGCCTTTCCATTCCCAGAATTCCACCCCCTACTTACAAATCTACCATACCCTTCCATTAAGCATGCCCCTCCCCCCCCATGATGCCTTTCTAGCTTTCTAGCCTTTAAGACTGACTCACATACAAATTTAAAAATTTGACTGAGATATTGCTCACATGCTATAAAATTCAGGCTTTTACAATGTACAACTCAGTGTCTTGATAGTTTTCACAGAGCTAGGAAGCTACATCATTTAAGTTCAGTATACTTTCATCAGTTCCCCATGTGCTAGTTTGAACATTTGTCCCCATAGACTCAGTCATTTAAAAAAAAGTAGGTATTGTTAATAATTAGATACATTGTTTGAACAAATCTTGTGATGGCACCCCCATTTCCCTCCTCCCTGTTGCCCACCTGCTGGAAGCCCTCCTCAATGGGAATATTGGACCAGACCATGAGATAGGGGTTATGGATTGCACAAGAAGTAGCCAATTTTTTTCTTTGTCTGTTGCTGCTGAGGGGGACAATGTCTCTGGATATACTCCTCCACCATGGCTCTTACAATCTTTCCACCCCCTCTTCCATACAGTTCCCTGAGCCATGGTGGGTGAGTTTTAAGTCTGCTTTACTGTTGAGATCTTAAGTCTCTGGGTATTTGCTTTGGACTATGGTAAGTATCCTTGGTGTCTGTCTCCATAAACCTGACTTGCTGTAGAGGTAGGTCTCTTGTTCATCTCTCCACTTCCTCTAAGGTTTCATTTGGACCCTATATGATGTTAGGGGTGGTTCATCTCCTACCTGGGTGTCAGCCATCATTCCCTTAGACTCAGTCATTTTTATTGTTTGTTTGATTGCTTGTTTTTTTTTTCTTTCAATTTTGGAGTAGGATCTCACTCCAGCCCAGGCTGACCTGGATCTCACTCTGTAGTTCCAGGCAGACCTCAAGCTCACAGAGATCCTCCTATCTCCGCCTCACAAGTGCTGGGATTAAAGGCATGTTGCCACCACATCCAGCCTCAGTCATTTTTAATTAAACTTCCTACTTGAGCCCCTAGCAGAGAAATTCCTGCTAGAGGGGGCATATTATTGGAGGGGGTGTTATTGGAGGGGGTATGTTATTGGAGGGAG
>PVHP010054079.1:0-10572 GCA_004024765.1 Zapus hudsonius | reverse complement strand
AACTCATGTTCAATTAATTACTGCCAATTTTATCATTAAATGTCAAGACAAACACAGTTTAATGTGAATTTCTCCATCCTCCCTCCCTCCCTGCTGTTCTATCAACATGAATAAATATTTTGTGGTGATCCATGAATTCCTCTGAAACCTTACCTTCTACCACTGTGCTTATCTGATTATAGGTTAATGTGTGGATATCTGCATTTATTTAAGATTACTGGGTAAATCCTTTGGAGCGAGCTAAGAGGCAGATTCAGACATATGAAAAGGGAAAACAATCATTGAGTGAGGGAGAAATTTAATCCTTCCTGACAGGTTATAAATGGGTCATACCTGGGGTATGTATTTATTTTACTTGTTTTATTAGTGAGCATATGGATTGGAGGATTTCATGGGGACATGTTCATACATATTTAACACTGTAGGTGTCTCAGCTGATTGTACATTAGCTACAATTGTCCCTGCTCTCTTTGTCCACTTGTTCCCTTCCTCACCCCAAATGACCCTCTGCTGCTTTCATGTCCTAGGTTTACATCTAAGTTTATAAATGAGCATAGTCTGACTAGGAGATAGTGTGATGCTTTTATTTTTATATTCCCTCACATATAACTTTCTTCACTGTGTTTATAACATTCCTATCTCAAGTATTACTTTCTGATTTCTATGTCACAGGTTTATAATATAAAATTTTAGATTAAAATCTTGCCTAATGAGAAAAATCTGATATCCATCTTATGACTTACCTCTGGATTATGGCTGAATAAAATTTCTTGATGTACATACAAGTTTTTGTTATGCATAAGTGAGACAATGGGTGCATATTCAGATTATTAATCATGGCCAAAAGGGACCTGCTGCATTAAACATGGAAGTCTCTGGACTCATTTAGTCATCATGAGTAAGGTCCCATGGGTACCATTGTTGGGTCACTTGTTAGTTCTCATTTATTTTTTATTTTTTAAACTTATTTAGTATTAATAATTAGATACATAGTATGAGCAAGTTTTGTGCAGGTACCCCATTAGCCTCCTCTCTTCCCCTCCTCCCCGTCTCCACACCACTGAGGGTCTTCCTCAATGGGATTGCTGGGTGGGTCCGTGGGATAGTGGCATAGGCCTATAAATAGTACAAGCAGTAGCCAGCTTTTTCCTTGTGTGTTGTTGTCAAGGGGGAAAGTATGTCTGGATATTCTCCTCCACAATGGCTTTTACAATGTTTCCACCCCCCTCTTCTGAAAAGTTCCCTGGTGGGGGAGTTTTAAATCTGCCTTACTGTTGTGATCTTAAGACTCTGGATTTCAGCTTTAGGAAATTTTGGGTATTCACATTGTCTGTCTCCATTTTCCTTTCATAGTGTGTTCGACTTGCTGTAGAGGTAGTTCTTTTGCTTATCTCACCACTTCCACAAGGTTTCATTTGGGCCCTAGATGGTAAGGTAGGAGTGCTTCAAATGCTTCCTGGATGTCAGCCATCATCCCATGTCCTGTTGGTGGAATTGGGTTGTCCATGGTTCTCACTGCCTAATGAAAAAGACAAACAAATCTGGAATGAAGAGTGAGATCAGTATAGGTTAAATGATAAAAACATAGTTAATTTGGTGAGATTCTAATGGGTCTAAAACCTCTGTGTAGATATCTGGTTAGTGGGGTTTTCCCCTTGGAGCTCAAGTTCTTGGTCCTCATATGGGTTTACCATGGATCCTAGTTCCCGGTGTTGGTTACCTGCTACTGAGCAGATCTCTTAGTCAATTAGCAAACTAATGATTACTCATCTAGGTTTAGTGCCACCATTGCATGGATGAGCATTTCTTGGCTTACTGGTCTCCACCATATAGCAGTGTCTTCTGCATTCTGATAGCATCATTCAGTGTTGAATGGCAGTGACCTCTTCATTCTTGGAATATTTTTGGTCATTTTCCTCTGGCAGGTCATGTAACACTTTCCAGCACTACACATGCTACCATCAGGGGCTGGTGACCATTGTGGATAAGCAAGATCTTTTGGTGTTTTGTGATGACTGTCTGTGGTATCTTCTACAATAGGATTTTACCTGTTGCCTGGGAGGTATAAGAGCTTTGACATAAGCCTGTTTCATTTGTAGACCTTTTTGTTCTCTTTGATCACAAGCTCAGTGTGAGAAATTTACAATGAATGGGACAGAGAGTTACAGGTTAGAGCATTTTTTCTTGGGGTTAGGCTACCTCTCATATTATTCAGTGCCTCTCTTACCTGAATCATGTCCATGGCTTCCTTAAGGGCCTACTGCATGAAAATAAGGATTTTATTGTATCATTAATTATTGATTTAATTTGGTGTGTAATTAACACTGACATCCCCTTTGACCCCACCAATTTTTTTCTATCCCATTTTTCCAATTCTCAATTCACCAGTCTGGTTTTCTTATTGTTCAGGCTTAATCTGGTTATGAACTATATAAAAGGGAGATTATAAGGCATTTGACTCTCTGCTTTTGTGTTAGGTCACTAAGAATGATCTGTTCCAAGCACATAACTTTCTTTCCATTGTTTCATTTTTCCTTTCAGCTACATAGAATTCCATAGTGGATGTGTACTACAATTTTGATATCTATTTGTCCAGTGATGGGCATTTTTGTTGATTCCAATTCTTAGCTATTACAAATTGAGCTGCTGTAAGCATGGTTGAGCAAATGTCTCTGTGCAAAAGTAAGGAATCTTGAGTGTAGACGCCCAGTAGAGGGAGAGCTGGGTCCTTTGGGAGTTCTCGATACATCTTTTCCAGGAACCTCTACATTGCTTTCCATAATTGTTGTATAAGTTTGCGTTCCCACAGCAGTGAATGAATAAAGGTTAGTTTTCTTGAATCTGCCCCACAATCTATAGTTGGTGGATTTTTTAATGAATGTCATAATGACTGGAGTAAGGTAGAATCTCTTTTTTCACTGATGACATAACCAAATGAAAGAATAAATTCTAGGAAACAACAATAAATATAAAACTACATTGGAAACCACAAATCACCAGAGAGGGGGAGATTATGAACAAAAGTATAATAGAAAACAAAAATAAAACAGACTAATTAAAAACTTCTTTATAATTTCTCAATTGCAGAGTTAATAACCTAGTGGGCATATTCTCAGATGTCAAAGACAAGACAAAAGAAATTAATTCAGGATCCAAAAACTTTAATAAATTCAAAAAATCATGTTAAAAATATGAGGGAACTCTGGGATATCCTAAGTATAACAAACATCAGGATTCTGGGGATACCAGATGGAGAAGAGCTCCAGGCCACAGGCATAGATAACATATTCAACACAAATATTAGGGGCGGAGCATGATGGTGGATGAGTAGCAGCCCCGCCAGTTCTCTCTTCACAAAGGTTTGATTCTTCAGCTGTGATCCAAACCCTGGAACCCAGCTGGCCCTGAACCCACACCGACCGTCTCCCGAACTCCGGCACTAGCTGGGGGGACAGGACTCCCCAACGGTTTTCTGCTCCACAGAGGAACAGAGTGCTGCCCTTCCCGCACCCCAAGCTCCCACCAGCGGCATTGTCTCCCTCAAGCGGCATTGACTCAGCCCTTGCTGGCTGTGCACCATTCCCTCCTGGGGCCCCCTTCCTCCAGGAGGGCACAGTCAGGTGGGAAAACACTGGGCTCTATAATTTGGGGTGCTGGGGCTGTTTCCACTGCAGCATACCAACTGAGGACAGGGGCCTATGTGGTGGCTCTAAGAGTAAACAGTCACATACAGAGGGATCCAGACAGGTAAAGATCTAAGCCTCTCTGGGGACAGAACACCCCAAAAGGAAAGACCTTTGTTTAAGATCAAACCTGGTGATGTTTCCACTGGAAGCAAAGAGGGCTGAACAGCACTCCCCAGGGTGCCCGAGTCCCACTCCCCTACCTAGACATGGGAAGAAATCAAAGGAAAAAAACCCACAGAAATCAAAGACGGAACTCCCCAACCCAGGGCCCCTAGTCCCATTATGGAACAGGAAAGTGGAAAAGAAGTAGATGAAGCACATACACAATCGCAAAGAGAGAATAACATGACTCCTGACCACAACTGCAATGCAAGTAAGAAGCAGTAAATGGCTGATATGGAAATTATGAGAAAAGACATGAATGAGATGAAGCTTTCTAACTCAAGCACAGACTCCAGACTGAATTTAATGGAGAGAAATATGAATGAATTCAGAAACACATTAAGTGAATTGAAGATTAATCAACTAAGAGAGGAGCTAGACAATCAAATGATTAAATTTGTTGAGGACTTAAAAAAAAAAAAAACTTAAAGATGATTATCAGGAATCCCAAGCAAAAACAAAACTAGATTGGAAATTGGATCTCACCAAAGAATTGGAGACTATAACAAAATTATAGCAGAAACAAATAAGGAAAAGGAAATGATTAAAAACTTCCCTTGAATCAATGTGTCCCAGAGTTGAAAATCTGGAGGATAGAATTTCAGAAGTTGAAGACAAGTCAGAAGGAATTAATAAGCATGTCATATGTTTCAATAAATTCAAGAAATCAAGTGAGCAAAATTTGAGGGACCTATGCGATACCATAAAGCAGCCCAATATTAGTATCATGGGGATCCCAGAGGGAGAAGAAGCCCAGGCTAAGGGCATAGGAAATATCTTCAACAGATTTATTCAAGAAAACTTTCCCTATATAACAAGAGAAAGCCCACTCAACTTTCAAGGGGCCCAGAGGACTCCAAACAGATAGGACATGAAGAGGAATTCTGCAAAACACATTTTAATTAAGATGCCTAACATAGAAAGCAAAGAGAAAATACTCAAAGCTGCTAGAGGAAAGCAGACAGTAATTTACAGGGGAAAAGCCATCAGACTTTCCTCATACTTCTCACTAGAAACCATGAAAGCCAGAAGGGCTTGGAATAATGCTTTTCAGGGCCTAAAGAAG
Organism: Zapus hudsonius; assembly: GCA_004024765.1. Taxonomy (NCBI): domain Eukaryota; kingdom Metazoa; phylum Chordata; class Mammalia; order Rodentia; family Dipodidae; genus Zapus; species Zapus hudsonius. The sequence goes on along the minus strand of PVHP010054079.1, from coordinate 5,658 downwards.
TATGGCTTTCAACCGAGACTACTGTACCCAGCAAAGCTATCCCTCATAATAGATGGAGAATTGAAAGTGTTCCCTGAAGTAAACCAGCTCTACAACTATTTGAACACAAATCCAAAATTTCAGAAGATCCTGCAAGAGATATCCCACACAGAAGGAACAAGAAATCTACCTCAGAAGATTACCAGAGATCAGACACAACAATTGCAGACAGTGCGCTAATAACAGCAGCAGAGACAACAACCCCCATTAACCCTTCATCATGGCAGGGCTTAAAGAAAACCTCACAGTTATATCACTAAATATAAATGTACTTAACTCCCCTATAAAAAGACACAGACTTGCAGGGTGGATCAGAAAAATGGACCCTTCCAACTGCTGCCTTTAGGAAATGCACTTTACTACTAAAGACAGAAATCTTCTTAGAGTAAAAGGATGGAAAACGGTTTATCAGGCATCTGGAAGTAAAAAGAAAGCAGTTGTGGCTACATTTATCTCTGACAAAATAGACTTTACACCAAAATCAATTAAAAAGAATAAAGATGGTCACTTCTTACTTCAAAGGAATGATCCAGCAGGAAGATATCACCATCATTAACATTTATGCACCTAATTCGGGTGCAACACAGTTAATAAAGGAAACCATACTCAAAAATAAAGCAGAAATAGACTCTAATTCCATCATAGTAGGATCTTTAATACACCTCTATCAGCTCTAGACATACAAGTTAAGCAGGGACATAATAGAGCTTAATGACACCATTGGCCACCTGAGGATCATTCTTTTCAGCAGCGCATGGGACTTATTCTAATATTGATCACGTCTTATGTCACAAATCCTCCCTAAACAAATTCAGGAAGATTGATGTAGTTCATTGCATCATATCAGACCATAGTGCATTAAAGGTAGAAGTTAAAAATGGTACAGGATCCAGAAAATACACAAAGTACTGGCGCCCGAATAATTCGCTCCTAGAAAATGATTGGCTCATCCAAGAAATAAAACTGGAAATTCAGAATTTGCTATTAATAAATGGTGATGATAACACAACATATCGGAACTTATGGGACACAATGAAGGCAGTCATGAGGGGAAAGTTCATCACGCTAAATGCCTTCATATCAAAGACAGAGAGGTCTCAAATCAATTGCCTAACCACCCACCTAAGATCATTGGAACAGATGTAAAAAGCTAACCCGAGGAGCTCAAGACGAATGGAAATAATTAAAATCAGAGCTGAGATTATTGAATTAGAAATAAAGAAAACAATTAAAAAATAGATAATCAAAGAGTTGGTTCTTTGAAAAAGTTAATAAAATTGATAAACCCAGGCCAATCTAATCAAACGAAGAAATGAGAAATCCCAAATCAACAAAATCAGTGAGGACAATGGTGAGATCAAAACAGATCCTCAAGACATTGGAAGAATCATCAGGTCATACTTCCAAAACCTCTACTAAACAAAACTAGAGAACCTAGAAGAAATGGATAATTATTTGGACACCTACCAACTGTCAAAGCTTAACCCAGAGCAGATATAAACACTAAATAAACCTATCACATCCGCAGAGATTGAAGATGTAATCTAAAACCTACCCAAAAGGAAAAGCTCAGGACCAGATGGTTTATCAGCTGAATTCTACCAAGTCTTCATCACAGAGCTAAAACCACTCTTTCTGAAGCTTGTTAGAAGCATAGAAAAAGAGGGAAGACTACCAAACACCTTCTATGAAGCTACCATTGCCCTAATCCCCAAACCAGGCAAAGATGCAAGAAGAAAAGAGAACTATAGACCCATATCTCTGATGAACCTAGATGCAAAAATCCTTAACAAAGTCCTAGCAAACCGGATACAACGCTACATCAAAAATATTATCCACCCTGACCAAATTGGCTTTATTCCAGAGATGCACGGATGATTCAACATATGCAAGTTGATAAATGTAATACATCACATTATTCGGCTCAAACACAAAAAACACATGGCTCTCTCAATAGATGCGGAGAAGGCTTTTGACAAAATTCAACACCTCTTCATGTTCAAAGCTCTTGAAAGAATAGGCATAGATGCCTACTCCTCAATTTAATAAAGACAATTTACAAAACTCCTAAAGCAAAGATCATACTCAATGGGGAACGACTCAAGGAGTTCCCACTCAATTCAGGAAGAAGAGAAGGCTGCCCATTCTCACCACTGCTCTTTAACATAGTGCTTGAAGTTCTAGCCCAAGCGATTAGACAAGAGAAGAGCATAAAAGGGATACAAATCGGAAAGGAAGAAATTAAACTAATCCTCTTTGCAGATGACATAATCCTTTATATATCAGACCCAAAGAATAGTATCAGTAACCTCTTGAAGGTGATTAATGCCTTTAGGAACGTGGCAGGAAACAAAATCAACACACAAAAATCAGTAGCCTTTCTATATGCAGAGGACAAGCAGACAGAAAGACATCAGAGAGAGTGTCCGATTTTCTATAGTCTCAAAGAAAATCAAATAACTTGGAATATCACTAACCAAGGTTGTAAAGGATTCATATAAGGAAAATATTGAAACACTCAAGAAGGAAATAGAGGAAGACATGAGAAGATGGAAAGATATTGCATGCTCATGGATAGGATGAATCAATATAGTAAAAATGGTAATCCAGCCAAAAACGATTTACAGATTCAATGCTATGCCAATAAAAATCCCAACCTCTTTCTTCACAAACGTAGAAAAAATAATCTCTAAAATTATTTGGAAGGGCAAAAGACCTCGGATAGCCAAAACTATTCTAAGTGAAAAATCCTACTCAGGAGGTATCACCATGCCTGACTTCAAAACATACTACAAAGCCATAGTAACAAAAACAGTATGGTACTGGCATTAAAAACAGAAAGACAGATCAATGGAACAGAATTGAAGACCCAGCTTTAAATGGAAGTAACTTCAGTTATTTGGTCTTTGACAAGGGGGGCAACAATGTATGCTGGGCCAAAGATAGCATCTTCAACAAATGGTGCTGGAGAAATGGATAAACATGTGTAAAAAAATGAAAATAGACCCACTCCTTTCACCATGCACAAAGATCAACTCCAAATGGATCAGAGACCTTAATATAAATCTGGTAACTGTGAACACCCTGGAAGAAAAAGTAGGTGGAACTCTACATGAAATAGGAGTTGGAAAAAATTTCCTGAGCAAATCTCCAACAGCCCAGGAAATACAACTAACACATAACCAATGGGACCTGATCAGGCTCAGAAGTTTCTGTACAGACAAACAAACCATACTCAGAGCCAATAGACCCCCTTCAAACTGGGAAATGATTTTCCCCAGCTACAACTCAGACAGAGGCCTAATTTCCAAAACCTACAGAGAAGTCAAAAAAATTAATAACAAAAACCCAAAATGCCCCCACACAAAATGGGGTACTGATCTCAACAGAGAATTCACGGAGGAGGAAAGACAAATGGCCTTGACTCATTTAATAAAGTGCTCAGCATCCTTAAGCATCAGGGAAATGCAAATCAAAACCACAATGAAATACCATGTTACTACTGTCAGAATGGCAATCATAAAGAAAACCAACAACAATCGTTGCTAGCAAGGATGCGAGGAAAAGGAACCCTCATTCACTGCTGGTTGGATAGCAAACTTGTTCAACCATTATTGAAAGCAGTGTGGAGACTCCTAGACAGAATGGACATAGAATGACCAATGGACCCAGCTATCCGACTACTAGGCATCTACCTTCAAGATGCCACATCTCGATGCAGAAATTTTGTACAACTATAATTATAGCAGCTCAATTCATAATAGCCAAGAATTATAATCAACCCAAGTGCCCATCCATGGAGGAATGGACAAGGAAACTGTGGTATATTTACATGATGGAATTATACTCAGCTGAAAGGAAAAATGACACATCAAAATTTAGGAAAAAATGGTCTGACTTTGAGCAGATCTTACTAAGCAAACACTCAAAAGAACAGAGATTTGAACGCCGCATACTTTCCCTCATATGTGGTCCTTATTCAGGTTAACTGTTTTCTTTATGCAGACTTATAGAAAGAAGTGAGATGTTAGGAATGAGGGGCATGGGAAGTGGGGAGGGGAATGGCTTAAGCAGGAGGCCAATCCAAATTAGATTCAAAAACATAAAATCCTCACCTGCATACTGTCACCTAAAGAGAAAATAGTGGGTGTCAACTGGCAAGAGGGGTCATGAATAGCAGGGGAGAATGTTTAAGTCTGTGAATAATTGAGCAGTCTGAAAGCCCACGGTCCCAGTCACTGGTCCCTTCCCTCACTGAGCTGTTGACCAAAGTGACCCATGAGATTCCAAAAACAAGACAGAATTCTGTCAAGGCTCTTGAACACCCTCCCCAGGCCTGAGATGAAATCCTGTTGCTGAAGAAACCTCAGAATGCCATCGATCTTCATCGAGAATCCCAGCGAGCTCTGGAATGGTAACCAACCCCCAGAGGGCAGTTAGTGAAGGGCTGAAGGGCAATGCACAAGTTGCCAGGGGAAGCTGATTGGCGATAACTGGAGTAAACAGACCATTGGCATGAAACATAGTCGGTGGCCATGAATTGGCTGAATACAGTTCCTACTGGGAGAGAAGAGCAAACCAAGAAAGAAGCAATTGTGCAATGAAGGAACCTGGGCCTGGGGGAGTCAATCAACAGCCATTAAATTTGGCCAAATATTCCACTCAGTGAGGGGGAACCTTTGATTGGAAATGGGGATTTAGGGCAAGATGCACCGGATCCCATACTCTTGGGCTCCCAAGAAAAGATGCACTATGTGAATGTCTGATAGGGAGGCTACTAAAAATAAAAACTAGGCAATCCAGAATGGTCTATATTTGTTAACCTATACTGTTCTAACTCTCCAATTGAGATTGTATTTGTATTTTTCAGGATATAGCGAATGAGCTGTTGCCCATATAACCCATCCACCCGACAGCAGGCCAAAAGATGAGACCATGGCAAGAGATGAGCCACCACAGTCATCTTGTGGAGGATGCATATGGAACCCTGCAGAGAAGGATGGGATGAACAAGGGACCCATAGCCACAGCCATTGAACCAACTCAGGATAAGCCAAATGTGTTTGTGTTTTTCAGGATACGAGAGAACTGTGGCCCATCTAACCCTACCAACCCACCGTAGGCCGATGACCCTGATCCTGGCAAGAGAGGAGCCACCACAGTCATATCGTGGAGGATCCATAGGGAACCCAGCAGACAATGACAGATGAACAAGGGACCTATAACCACTGCCATTCAATCAACATAGGATAGGCCAATGAGACAGAAACCAAGGATTTTCGACACAAGGACCTCTAAGCTCGCAACATTAAAGCAGCCTTATTACTCACCCACCACGACTCAGGGAACTGAGTGGAAGAGGGGGCAGAAAGATTGTGAGAGCCGTGGTGGGGGAGACGGTCCAGAGGCATAGCACTCATCAGTAACAACTCACTTGGGCCAGGAAGACCGGGATGAGTACTAAGATATACAGGATACCTTGCCACAAGGACTAATACAGACAGCCCACGAAGGAGGATATACAACTGATCAGGGATGGGGAGGGTGGGAATTGGGGAAGTCGGGATAACAACGCATGGTTTGCCCAGTAAATAATGTAACTCATTATGGACAATAAATA
>PVHP010054078.1:0-10560 GCA_004024765.1 Zapus hudsonius | reverse complement strand
CCTCTTCTTTCCTCTCTTTCCCTCCCCTCTCCTCTGTCTCCTTTCCCTTCTCTCTCTGTTTGCAAATAAATAAAATTTTTTTAACTTGTAGCCAATACAGAGATTTCTCATATATTTGTCATTCAAACACTCCCCCCACACCCCTGCGTTTATGTGAAAATAACAAGATAACAAGTGAAGTGCTGCTCTATGGTAGAGTGCTTGCCTAACATGGTGATCATAGGACTAAAGACCAGGCACCTTTTGTGATGTTGACCTTGAAACACTATTTTACTTTTGCTGAGTCTGCTAAATTACTGTCCTTGCTGAATGCTCTTTTGTTTATTCTTTTCTGTTTCTCTTTGAGAATACAAATATTAAGCTGGGCGTGATGGCGCACACCTTTAATCCCAGCATTCGGGAGTCAGAGGTAGGAGGATTGCCATGAGTTCACGGCCACCCTGAGACTACTTAGTGAATTCCAGGTCAGCCTGGACTAGAGCAAGACCCTACCTCGAAAAACCAAAAAAAAAAAAAATACAAATATTGGTCCTATAATATACCCTACATTATAGGGGCAAAATGTAAAAGCTATTTAGCTTTTTAAAAAAATATTCATTTTTAAGCAGAGAGAGAGAACACCAGGGCCACCACCTTGTGAGTCTGACATATGTGGGTACTGGGGAATTGAACCTGGGGCCTTAGGCACCAGAGGCAAGTGCCTTAACTGCTGAGCCATCTCTCCAGCCCCATCAAATTCTTTGGAATGTCTATTACAAGTAAGCCAAAAAATATTTTAGTAGAAAGGTAGTGCTATACAAAGTTCTATTTACAAAGCCTTGAAGTGTGTTAATTCTTTCCTACTGGATCAGGTCTTTATGGCCAACCCTGCTCTTTCTCCCTACAGCAATTCTTGGCCACACAATTAATAATGCAGACATCTGAGTCTGGGATCAGTGCTAAAAGTCTTCGAGGCAGAGATTCTACCCGCAAACAAGATGCTTCAGAAAAGGTGAGGAGACAGAAAAGAACTCATTTGCCAAAGTGCTAAAAGTATCTTAGAATGGTGGTAATTTGCTCCTATCCAACTGTTACTATGACCCAGTTAATTGTGATTTTGAGCTGGGTAAGTGATATACTTATTCCTTTGGGAAAGTGTTCTCAAAGTGGGAAAAATAGCAACTGGTGCCCACCAACTCGAGTCATAAAGGCAAGATGGCTTTGGAATCTTTCCTCTGGTTCTTGATTTTTAAAATTCTGTCTTTGTGTGTATGGTGCTTATGTCTCTGTTCTGAGGTTTGAGGTGCTTGTGGCTGAGAGTTTCCTTGGAACCTGATCAGTGTTTGTTTGTCCTCTAACAGGACAGTGTCCCCATGGGCTCTCCTGCCTTCCTTCTCTCTCTCTTTGTAAGTATTGAATGGCTGCAAGGGGTGGCATTGCCAGAAACATGCTCAGCTCCTGCTGGGAATCAGGGCAGAGGGAAATCCAACATGCAGACTGTGGCAATGTCTTGAAATGCTTTTTATTCAGATCACTGAATAAGAAGCTTTTTTCTTCTGTATTCCTGTCTTTTTGCATGTGTGTGTGCGAGCGCGTATGTGTGTGTGCGCGCATGTGAATTGGACAGCACTTGGTTACAAGATCACTGGGCTGAAATATAAGGTGAAATATAAGATGATGCATCTCCTCATTTTTTTTTTTTCGAGGTAGGGTCTCGCTCTAGTCCAGGCTGACCTGGAATTCACTATGTAGTCTCAGGCTGGCCTCGAACTCATGGCAATCCTCCTACCTCTGCCTCCCGAGTGCTGGGATTAAAGGCGTGCGCCACCACGCCCAGCAAATGGAAAAATTTTTTTTGTTTTGTTTTTCGAGGTAGGGTCTTGCTCTAGCCCAGGCTGACCTGGAATTCACTATGTAGTCTCTGGCTGGCCTCAAACTCATGGTGATCCTCCAACCTCTGCCTCCCGAGTGCTGGGATTAAAGGCATGCGCCACCACGCCCGGCTATGGCATATATATTTAGCATGATTTTTTCAATTTCTTTGAAGTTGCAAGACTTATGCTTGATATACAAACCCATAGTAAAATCAAGCTAAAGATCTTAGTAGTAATGACCACTCTGTATAGTAGTGCCTGATGGATTTTATAGATAATCTTGGGCTGGAGAGATTACTCCGTGGTTAAAGGTGCTTGCTTGCAAAGCCTGCCAGACCCATTCAGTTCTCTAGCAACCCACATAAAACAACAGAGCCTGGTGCACTTATACACACACACGCGCACACACACACACACACAAGTAAATAAATTCTCTAAAAACCTATTAGATAAACTTTAGACCTAACATAAAGACTTTATTTTTAAAATATTTATTTGCAAGGAGAGAGAAACAGTGAGACAGATTGAGAGAGAGAGAGAGAGAGATCCTCTAGCCACTGCAAAGGAACTCCAGAGATATGTGCCACTTTGTGCATTTGGCTTTATGTGGGTACTGGGGAATCAAACCTGGGTCCTTAGGCTTTGCAGAAAGGTGCCTAAACCACTGAGTCATTCCTTCAACCCTAAAGACTTTTATTTTTTTTTTTGCCTTATGAATTGAATGACTATATTGTTCATTGTAGAGCATGAGATACAATGTAATGGAAGGGGCATCAGGCTAAAAACAAAACTATGGTCTTCAGGTCATTTGGTATTCTTTTGGGATCTGGCTTTTCTCATCTATGTGATAGAACTAATAATGAGTTGGGAGGCTGAGCCATGAGGACCACTCAGAAGATCAAGGCTAGTATAAGCTGTGGAATGAGACCCTTTCTAAATAATGCCCCCTCCCAAAAATTTAAAAAAAAAAAAAAAAGAAGAATAAAAGGAAAGAACTAATAGTGAAATTGAGATAACCTGTCCAGCCTACCTCACAGGGATGTTGTGAGGATAAAACAAGTTGAAACTGACTTGAAAAAAATAATTAAAGTATTACTCAAATGCAAGGTGTTACTCTTGTTCTTACTCTTGCCTATTGGTACCTTAGATTCTAGGTTCTAAAAATTTTAGAATCCTTGCATATTAGAAATGCAAAAATTGTCCAGTCAAGGAAAAGTGCTCACTAGTTCTCTTGCCTCTAGACCTCTCAGTGTGTACCACCACAAACAGAACACTGTGATTTCCATTCTTTCTTATTGGCCTGCAACAGTGACTGGATGATCCCCAAGCAAGTGGCTGATTATTGCAAGGCTGGTTAATAGATCTTTTATCTATTGAAGACAGCAAAGTATTGCACAAGAGGAAGGAGCTGGGCTGCAGGGAGAGAGCAGCAGATGGAAAGAAGCCTGATGGTCCTGATCTCATGGAAAACAACCGTCAGGAGGTGCTAGGGAACTAGTGCCAGGGTCAGTCTGCAGGAAAGGCCTTTCTTATAGGGACCAACAGCTGGCCAGGTATGTTAGCCAAGAATCTCACTGTCCACTGCCCTCTCTGCCTATCTCACCTTTCATTCACTCTTCTATTTGGGGCCTGGGTGGGACGACCAGTACTTGTTCTTTGGGACCCCAGGTGAAAGACCTCTGTGGTGGGAATGAGAAAGATACTCAGTCTACCACAGGTTAGCTGTGCTTTTAGGTATTCTGGGAAGACAATGTCCCTCCCCCCACCCAATTTCTTTGGAGTTCTTCTCTGATTCCCTCCCTCCCCTATCATTCTTCCTGAGTCTTGTCTCTTACCTCCTAACCCCCCTCATATTCTCTTTTTTCTCTGTGATCTAGGATGGAGGAACCAGGGGACGCCGCTGTGCCATTGAAGCAGATATGAAGATGAAAAAGTGAAGCCTCACTTCAAACTAAAACTGAAATCAAAGGAAATAAGATAGAGCTAGAGCTTATGGGCTCAGTTCTTCCATACTTGATCTTAGCCAAGAGGCCAAGAAGCAATGTGGGCACAGTTCCAGAAGTAGGAGTTACAGAAGAGGAGTTGCCTGGGCTAAATGACATGAGCTGAGAAAATCTCTTTCAGAGAGCTGTAGTAGCACAGTTGCCTGTTTTAGGGCAAAAATTATGGTCTGGGTTAACGCCCTAATGTGTAGCTAGCTGATTTAGCTAATTTATACTGTCTTGTGAAGTGTACAGACTTTTTAAAAAATAAACCTGTGAAGTGTGTGTATGTACCATAAACAACAAGATTCTAGACTTTGGTGTGTTCTTTATGTGTATGTGAGCTTAAAACTTGTGTTTTCTTCTACATAATCATTTGTGGAATTGAGATTATTAGTGCTAAAAAGTAGTATAAGCTCTCTGCTTGAACTGAGAAGGTAATGGCCATGATTAAATTCATAATGCGTTTTAAAATATTGGATTGTGCAATAAGGATTATATTACTTAGCTTTTTTTGAATGGGAAAATTCCAGGTCTCCATAGTGTTACTTAAAGAATATCAAAGCATGGACATAGGTAGAGATGTCCATTAATTATCTCAGCAGCATGTCTCATTTCACACTGCTTTCACGTAGTATTGCTTCCTGTTTCTATAAGTAGGTGGTATTTTTTATGTGTGCCATCATAATAGAATGATTTTTTAAAAATTTTATTTACAAACAGAAGAGAGATGAAATGGGCCTCCAGCCCCTGTGAACGAACTCCAGATGCATCACCACCTTGTGCATGTGGTTTACATGGGTACTGGGGAATTGAACCATCTTCCTTAGTGGTAGAGTAAGCTTACCTAGCATGTGAATGACCTTGGGGTCAATCCCCAGGACCAAATTAAATAAAAAAGTTTTTAAATTTTGGGCTGGGAATTAAGTTCAGTGGTATAGTGCTTGGCTAGCATGTACAAGAGGCAGTATTCAATCCTTAGTAACAAATCACTTGAAAGCAGGTCATAATAGTTCATGTTTGTAATTCTAGTACTTGGGAGGCTGAGACGATCATTGTTAAGAGTTGGAGACCAACCTGGGCTATAGAGTGTGAGATCTTGTCTCAAAAACAAAGGTTGGGAAGATGGCTCAGCAGTTAAAGTTGCTACAGACCTGGGCTCATTTTCTCAGCAACCATGTAAAGCCATTTGTAGGCCAGACTCATTTGTAGAATGGGTGGAGCACTGCACCATGGCATGCACATTCATTTTTTCAAAAAGTTTAAGGTGGACAGAGGTAGGAGGATTGCAGTAAGTTTGAGGCCAGCCATGGACTAGAGTGAATCCCATGTCAGCCTGAACTAGAGTGAGACCTTACTTCAGGAGAAAAAAAGTTACCTGAACTTTTATTACTAAAAAGGTTTTGAGATGGCTCATCAGTTAAAGGCACTTATTTGCAAATCCTGCTGTCATGGGTTCAATTTCCTAGTAGACATGTAAAATCACACAGCTGCAGTAGGCCCCAGTGTGTCCATTCTTTCTCTAATAAAATGTCAGCATTGAGGGCTGGAGAGATGGCTCAGCGGTTAAGACATTTATCTCCAGAGCCTAAGGCCTCAGGTTCAATTCCCCAGTACCCACATAAGCCAGACCCACAAGGTGGTGGCCCTGGTGCACTCTTTCTCTCCCTCTCCCTCTCCCCCCCTCTCTCTGCTTGAAAATGAATAAATATTTAATAAAAAAATTTCAGCACTGAAATGAACTAATTAGGTAATTAGGGGCTTTAAAAGGGCCTGGCATGGTGGTGCACACCTTTAATCACAATACTCTGGAGGCAGAGGTAGGATCACTGAATTCAAGGCCAGCCTGAGACTACATAGTCTCATGGGGGGGGGGGGCTTGGGGAAGGCTGGAGAGATGACCCTGGCATGCCCATTCTTTTTCTCTCTGCTTGAAAATAAATTTTAATTTAAAACACACTAAATCCCCCAAACCAGAACTCAGTGCTTTCTAGCCAAGCATGGTGGCTCAGTCCTATAATCCCAGCACTTTGGAGGGTGATGTAGGAGGGTCCCCATGAGTTCAATGTCAGCCTAGGTTACATAGTTTCAGTCTGGGCTAGAATGAGACCCTGCCTTTAAAAAAAAAAAAACAAACCGGGCATGGTGGCACATGCCTTTAATCCCAGTACTTGGGAGGCAGAGGTAGGAGGATCGCCATGAGTTCAAGGCCACCCTGAGACTACATAGTGAATTCCAGGTCAGCCTGGGCTAGAGCGAGACCCTACCTCGAAAAAACAAAAAAAAAAAACCAGGACTGGAAAGATGGTTCACAGTTAAATCTTAAGGAGCCTGATTCGATTCCTCAGTACTCACATAAAGCCAGATGCACAAGGTGGCACATGCATCAAGTTGATTTACAGTGATGGCTCTCTGTGTATCTCTTGGCCTGCAAGTAAACTATTAAAAAAAAAAGGGGGGGGATGTGGTGGTGCACATCTTTAAACTCACCACCCTGAGACTACATAGTGAATTTCATGTCAGCCTGGGCTAGAGCAAGACACTTCCTCAAAAACACAAATGTATAAACATGAAGATTTTTCTTATTTAAAAAAATCATCTTGCCAGGCGTGGTGCGCATGCCTTTAATTCCAGCACTTGAGAGGAGGATCGCCGTGAGTTCAAGGCCACCCTGAGACTACATAGTGAATTCCAGGTCAGCCTGGACTAGAGCGAGACCCTACCTCGAAAAGCCAAAAAAAAAATCAGTTTTCACTTTTTCTAATAGAATTTTGTGGTTTCTTTCTACTCAATTTGGAAGGTGGAGATACATGCCAAATATTGATTTGAATGAATTTAATGAATTTTTTCTGTGTATTTACAGATGGGGTGTGAATGGGTTTGGTTGGATTCTGACCAAGACTGTCCTAATGACTGTGAGTTGAGCAACGACTATAGGTCCCTCTTGAGCTCTTGGGACTCCAGTGTGGATCTTGATGTGGGCAGCTGGAGGGAGGCTGAGGCTGCAGACCCAGAGGCTGAGGAACTGGGAGAAAGCAGCCCAGAGAGAGAAGCTAGTGAGAGTGAGGAATCTGAGGACGGGTCAGAGCAAATCAGCCGCTGCAATCACCTCCACTTTCTCTCTGAGGTACTGGAAAAGCTATGGTTTCCAAAGCTATGAAAGGATACAGGCTCAGTCCATTGGGCCACCTCCGGCCTCAGCTTTCCAAGGGCTGATGTTTACAGGTGTATACCACCACACCACACCCAACTTGCTATGAGGATGCTTATCCTTAAATGTTCCTCCCAGGTTCCACAGTGGCAGTGACTAATTGCCGTGTCCCTGGCACTTGGTACTGATAAACTATGTTTCAAATGTATGCATTAGGACTGAATGTTCTAAAACCCCAGTCTTTAAGGCTTTTGAAAGTAGAATTTTGATATATGTAGGACTGCCTATGAATATCCTTCCAATTCACTAGTTTCATTACCATGTTAAGAGCTGAGGACCAGAATAGATTTGAATAAAGAATTTATATTTATTGTACAACTGAGCATATGCAAGAGAACCTAGGGTCAAGATCAGCAAGTGTCCAGTTTTTAAAACATTGCCACTCTTTACAAGTGTCTGTCGCGGCCAACATGTCCAATTTTCTAGACAGCCACTCCCAATTCATCACAGTTGACATTTGAGATGAAAAAGTACAACATAATTTCCTGAAAGAGGCAAGAACTCTGTTTATAATGTTCCCAGAAACTAACCAAGTGCCAAAGTATTTAGGATATGTGATAAATTTTAAATGAATAAATGAGTTAATTAAACCTCCTTGCCATCTCAGATTAAGTCACAGTGACAGTATAAGTATGTGGCATTACTAATAGATGGATAATACTTTCCATTGCTTTTTTGTGCATCTAATAGTAGGCTTTGATTGCAGGTAGCTTATTTAATGGAGCCATTGTGCATTAGTAGCAAAGACCCAAGTAAAAACTGTTGCCCTCCATCTGGGACCAGGCAACGAGAGAGAAGGAAAATTGAAACTACAGAAGGAGAGGAGGGGACCTGCAGAGAGACAGAAGAGCTTTCAGTTGAGGTAGACCCTTTATTGGCTGAAAAGAACCTATTGAGAGACTATGAAAAGCCAGCGGTAGCTCTGGTCTCCTCTGATACTCGTGCAATTCAGGAGCTACCCCCAGAAAATGAAGAGGTAAGTAAATAACTTAAAACAGTTGGACTTCACAGGGAAGCAGAGCAGAGTGATTAGTTCACATAGCCTAAACTCCTTGGGTCCAAATTCTGGCTTTAGCACCAGTTTTTTTTTTAAATATTTTATTCATTTTCAAGCAGAGATACAGAAAGAGAGAGAGAAAGAGCACACCAGGGCTACCACCTTGTGGGTCTGGCTTATGTGGGTCCTGGAGAATTGAACCCAGGGCCTTAGGCACTGGAGGCAAGTGCCTTAACCACTAAGCCATCTCTCCAGCCCTTTAGCACCAGTTTTAGCTGTGTGATTTTAGGCACGTTACTGAGTTATTTATTTATTTATTTATTTATTTATTTATTTATTTATTTATTTTGGTTTTTCGAGGTAGGGTCTCACTCTAGTCCAGGCTGACCTGGAATTCACTATGTAGTCTCAGGGTGGCCTTGAACTTATGGCAACCCTCCTACCTCTGCCTCCCGAGTGCTGGGATTAAAGGTGTGTGCCACCACGCCCGGCTAATTACTGAGTATTTTAGAGCCTCCATTTTCTCTCTTACACACAGGTAAATAGTGCTCTACTTTGTAGGTTTTTCATAAGGCTTAAATAAGACACTCAGCCAGGTATGGTGGTGCATGCACCACTGTAATCCCAGCACTCAGGAGGCAGAGGCAGAGGCAAGAAGATCAGAGTTCAAGACCATCCCAGTATCAGCTTGAGCTACAGGATACTCTGTCTCAAAACCAAACAGATAGTTCTGGGGATGTAGTTTAGTTGATAGAGTGCTAGCCTGTAATGCATAAATTCCTGGGTTTGGTTCCCAATGCTGCAAAAACTAGTTGTGGTGGCACATGCCTGTGAGCCCAGATAGAGACAGGAAGATCAGAACTTCAAAGTCATCTTCAACTACATAGTGAATGTGAGGCCAGACTAAAATACATGAGACCCTGCCTCAAACAAACAAACAAAAAGACAATTTGGGGCTGGAGAGATGGCTCAGTAGTTAAAGGCACTTGTTTGCAAAGCCCAGTGGCCTTGGTTCAATTCCCCAGAATCTACGTAAAGTCAGATGTACAAAGTGACGCATGCATCTTGAGTTCATTTGCAGTGGCAGGAGACACTGATGCACCTATACTCTTGTTCTATCTGCCTCTTTCTCTCTATCTCTCTCAAATAAAATATTTTAAGGAGAGAGAGAAAGAATTCAATGGAACTTAATGGTGCATGCTTGTAGTTCCAGCTACTTGGGAGACTGAGGTGGGAGGATCACTTGAACCTAGGAGTTTGAGCCCAGCTTGGGCAGCATAGTAAGACCTTGTCTTAAAATGAATAAAGGGGTAAATATTAAATAGGAAAATAAATTTGACAACTCATGTCAAGTAGCAGAATGCCTGGCTCATAAAAGATAATCAAGCCAGGCGTGGTGGCACACACCTTTAATCCCAGCACTTGGGAGGCTGAGGTAGGAGGATCACCATGAGTTCAAGGCCACCCTGAGACTACATAGTGAATTCCAGATCAGCCTGGGCTAGAGTGAGACCCTACCTGAAAAAAACAAAATAGGGGGCTGGAGAGATGGCTCAGTGGTTAAGGCACTTTCCTACAAAGCCTAATGACCTAGGTTCAATTCCCCAGTAAAGCCAGAGCACAAAGTGTGGCACATGTAGCTGGAGCTTGTTTGCAATGGTTGGAGGTCCTGGTGCACTCTTTCTCTTTGTCTGTATCTCTCTGCATGCAAATAAATAAGTAAAAATAAAAATAACTGATGAGATTGTTCAGTGATTAAGGCATTTGCCTGCAAATCCTACCAATACAGGTTCCATTCCATAGTATACACATAAATCCAGATGCACAAAGTAACTCATACATCTGGAGTTCCTTTGAATCAGCTAGAGGCTCTGTTGCACCAATTCTATCTGTCTGTCTCCTCTCTATCTCTCTCTACTTGCAAATAAAGAAGCGGGGCATGGTGGTGCATGCCTTTCATCCTAGCACTTGGGAGGCAGGGGTAGGAGAATCTCTGTGAGTTCAAGGCCACCCTGAGACTACATAGTGAATTCCAGGTCAGGCTGGGCCCAACCTTGAAAAAAAAAATTTTTTCTCTAGGTTTTTTTTTTTTTGTGTGTGTGTGTGTGTGTGTGTAGCTTTATAGAATTGGCCTTTCTCCCCTTAGGTTTTGCCTTCAATTAAAAAATAAATTTATTTGCAAGCAAGCAGAGACCAATAGAAGAAAGACAGAGGACATGTTAGAGCTTCCAGCCACTATAAACATGTGTCACTTTGTGCATCTGGCTTTCGTGAGCACTGGGCAATTCCACCCAGGTCATTAAGCTTTGTAGGCAAGCACCTTAAACGCTGAGCCATGTCTACAGAATGCACCTTCAATTTATTGTTTTTTCGGTTTTTTGTTTCTTTTTTCGAGGTAGGGTCTCACTGTAGCCCAGGCTGACTTGGAATTCACTAACTCAGGGTGGCCTTGAACTCATGGTGATCCTCCTACCTTTGCCTCCCGAGTGCTGGGATTAAAGGCATGCACCACCACGC
>PVHP010054077.1:0-10571 GCA_004024765.1 Zapus hudsonius | reverse complement strand
GGAGGGCAGTGGGGAATTGGGGATAACAACTCATTGTTTGCCCACTAAATGTTGTAACTCATTATGGACAATAAATTAGAAAAAAAAATAAATAAAGTGCCATTTGGGAAGTCAAAAAAAAAAAAGTCACTCATACCATTTAAAAGTGCCTCATAGTAATAGGATATATGTAGAGTACTCTGTAAGAATGAGAAATACCTTAGGACATTCATCATTTACACTTTCATAGCTATGACCAAATACTAGAAACAACCTAGGAAGGATTTGTTTTGGCTCAGGGTTTCAGAGGATTTGGTCCATCATGACTAGCTCCACTGCTTGTAATTCCATGCTGAGGCAGAACATCATGGAAGTGGGAGCATATAGCAAAGGCTGAACAATTTATGGTAGACATGAAGTGCACAGCAAAACTGAGAGAGGCCAGGGATTAGACTATCCTAACAACCTTGCCCCACTGATCAACTTCTTCCAGCTAAGCCTCATCTGTTATGGTCTAAAGAGCCTCCAAAAATGATGGGCACCAGCTGGGGAACAAGCTCCCAACATGATCCTTTTGGAAGGACACTTCATTGAGCATAACCAGGGGGTTCTAAGAACTGTGAAAAGAGGAAATTCATTAGCTTTACTAAATAAAATGTTGATGATATAAACAAAATGGAAAGCATGCTAAAAATGTTTGACTGAAGACAGTTCTTAGAGAACTGGAATTCCAACAGCACAGTTTTATATTCATTGAAGTGATAATGATGATCAGTACTGGGGATTGATCATAAGGCCATGCACATGTCAGTCACATTTAAAATGCTTGTTTTTAAATTTAATTGATATATAAAAATGGTGCACATTAGTGAACTGTGAATATTGCTGTGGAGATATGTAAAAGAGTATAGAGAATGGAAGCCAAAGATATACAGAGCAGGTTCATAGAAAAGCTGAACTTCACGAGGTTCAGAATTGGAAAGTGATGCATTTTGGAACTTACTAGATGGTGGATAATGTACCACCATATAATATTAAATGAATTCTTCAAATGTACATTAAGAACACCATAGGAGATGGAGATGTAGTTCAGTGCTAAGGCACTTGCATAATACATATTGCACAACCAGGGTTCCATCCCTAGGATGATAATGAAAAAAATTACTCCAAAAAATCCTAAATTAAAAATTATTATTAATATTAGATATTTGCGTGTGAGTGTGTGTGTGTGTGTGTGTGTGTGTGTGTGTGTGTGTGTGTGTGTGTGTGTGTAGGATGTGTGTATGCATGTGTGCATGCCATGCTACACATGTGGAGGTCAGAGGACAACCTCAAAATGTTGGTCTGCCCTTTCTTTCTTTTTTTTTTTTTTGGTTTTTTGAGGTAGGGTCTCGCTCTAGTCCAGGCTGCCCTGGAATTCACTCTGTAGTCTCAGGGTGGCTTTTAACTCATGGCGATCCTCCTACCTCTGCCTCTCGAGTCCTGGGATTAAAAGCGTGCACCACCACACCCAGCTTTCACCTTGTTTTAAACAGGTTATCTCTTGTAATTTTTGAGGCTGGGAAGTCAAGAATAGCTGGCTTGTGAACTTCATGATTTTCGTGGCTCCAACTCAATCACTGTAGGCACAGTGGGATTTCAGGTGCATATAAAATTTGCATCCAGCTTTACATGAGTGCTGCAGATATGAACTCCAGTTGGTAGCTTATGGAGTAATCACCTTTAACCACTGAGCTGTCTTCCAAATCCAGATTATAAATTTGAAAATAAGGAAACAACATAAGTTTTCTATTGCTTTTGCAACTAATTATTACTAACTTGCAGAGTTAAAACTACTTTTGTGTATGAAGTGACAATTTAAAAGCTTAAACCTTGAAGACATTGTATTCTCCAAGTTTGGTCTGTTCTGGAGAAACTCGGGACGACAAAAGTTTCAGCTCTAACCTACGGCTCTGGAATCACTCTGTCAAGTAAGCTCATTATGTTAGCTGTATTAATTTTCTCTGTGACCACAACATCTGTCAGGAGCAACTTAAAGGAGGAAGCATTTATTTTCACAGTTTTAGTTCATAATGGCAGAGAAGGCAAGGGGAATTTTTGGATCTGTGGTATAGGTTCCTGATATCTCAGTGAATAAGGAAGAGGAGGCTCAGGCCAAAATGGGATATTGAAGCAGGAGGGCCTCTGGAATGATGACTAACACCAGTATGAATAGGAGAGAAATGATTTATTCTCAAACCTAGGATCAGTTTGTTGAGATAGCTCTCAAAGGACTGTGGTCCTGATCCCAATTTGTAGCTTCCTTATATACATTTTACCAAGCAAAGTGGGCAGGCAAGAAAAAGCAGGAACTTTCCAGAAGCAGATTGTGTTAGCATTTCCAAGGTGGAGGTTCACAAGGGGTCTGAACACTGGAAAGAAATAATTTCAAAAACCTTTTTAAAAGACGAATAATTGGCTAGTGTGTAGTCAGGTTATGCTAGCACTGTTGCCAGGTTACCATCTACTTTTATTTCCTCCTTCTATCTATACTGAGGGACAAGCATCTCCAAGATATTCTTGGAACTTTCTAGTCCATAGGTCACAGAAGAGGCTGGATGTAGTTTAACATTCAACCATGATACTTTAAAAATTGATCTATTCTGCCTCAGTTCAGTTCCCAAGTGTTCTGCATTAACAGTAAACCAATAGATCCATATTATCCAATTCATCTTTTCTACTATATCACTTTCAAAGCTCACACACAGTGACCCATTTCTGCCTTTTAAAAAATGTATTGACAGCTTTCATCAATATAAACAATATCCCAAGATCATAATTCTGTCCCACTACCCTCCTTTTTTGTCCATCCCATATCCCCCTTCCTCTGAATCCAAATAATATTGCTTCCATTTTGATGTCATTATTTTTCCTCCTATTATGGAGGTCTTGTGTAGGCACTTTGAGATCATGAATGGAAGTCAGTATTGTAACCACTCATCCCCTTCCTTTGACTCTTACATACTTTCTGCTACCTCTTCCACAATGGTACCTGAGCCTTGGAGGGTGTGATAGAGATGTCTCATTTTGTGATGAACCCTCCATTGTATTTTCTCAGCACATTGGTGAGTTTTGAGTCACCCCAGTGATCACACCATGTGAAAAAAGAACATTCTCTAACCAAAAGTGAGAGAGTAGTATTAATATATGGATATAAACATAAATACTTAGAGGGCATATTTGGTGGTCATAATATATCCATATAGCCAGCCAGCATTAGTAGTTCCCACTTAGGGATTATGATATTTCTATAGGCTTTTGATTAGGTTTTCAGTAACAGGCAGGATTTCCCTTCCATGGAGTGGGCCTCAAATCCAATGAGAGAGCAGTTGGTTTCTCCCATAAGATTCATGACACCATTACATCAGTTGCTACATTTTGTCTGGATAGGCAGCCATAGAGCTTGGAAGACCCACTGCTGGATAACACTGTTGATGAATTTTCTGTCCCAAATCTTTCCAGCATCTTGACAGAAGGTCAATAGAAAGGAGACTTCCAGCTCAGCTCCAGCTTGGTTTCCTTGTGACACATTTTTCTCCTAGATAGGATCTGATTCCACAATGCCCTACAACATCACCACCAGCTTGGAGCCTAATATTTAAACATAAGCCTGTGAGAAACATTTCATGTTAAAACTCTAGCATTTATTCGTAGAAATTTTCAGCAGCTTGAAACTTTATGCAGTGGTTTTTGTCACATGTATACAATATTCAGGATTTCTACTTCCATTAACAACAAGAGAAAACACTCTAAAAGGCTCATTTAAAAGGAATAAACCCCCAAAGATAATATTATTTTTAATTAATTGAAGATCAAATGTTTAGTAACTTTATTTTTACCTTTAAATGTCCTGTTTGCACACATTTGCATATACCACTTGACCAAGTTGCACACATACAACAAACAAATAACTAGATAAACAAAATACCCTTTTTATCTTAAGTAATAACATTTCTTAAATATTTATAAGGAAGGTGAGTGTAATGTCATATATGCTCAGTTCTGGGGAACAGGACAAGGAGCTGTGGATAGGATGTGCTAGAATTCTGCCTGTCGTAGTATGTTTTAAAAATTTATTTCCTTTAGGAGCAAACCAGCATTTTTCTGTGCATTTGTGTGAATGCATGTTAATTTTTGTGCAGGTGCAATTTCAAATGTGTGCATGTGAAACCCAGAGGACAACCTTGAGTATTGGTCCTCAAAGACTCCATCCACCTTCTTATGAGATGGTGTCTATTATTGGCATGGATATCACCAAGAAGATTAAATTGGCTTGCCAGTGTGTCCACCTCCCAAGGTCTGGGATTATAGATTCAACATGCCTAGAATTTTTACATGGGTCCTGCAAATCAATCCCAGGTCCACATGCTTGCAAGTCAATCACTTTACTCATTGAACTATCTCCACAGCCCCAACGGAATATGTTAAGCATTAGCCTAATCTGTCTCATTGGTTAGCTTTTACATTTAAATTGAAGAGCCAATTAAACACTCTGATAAGGATATAGCATAAGTCAGGAAAGGTCATGTCTTCAAATATTTCTCTCTTTGGAAAGTGTGGGGGTAATCACATCTGGTCTCAGCTCTTGGATAATGGAGATTGGCAGAAGATGGGAAGATATTCAAATAGGAGCAAATTTCATGCCAACAAAAAAATTCAGACCACATCAGCCATAAACATTATATGCATCCAGAGCAGGTGATGTAATAAAAACAGAGGATTATAAATGTAACTAAAGATTTTGAAATTGGCTCCATCTGCCACCTGAAAATTCTAGTATTTGTTTTATGAATATATGGTCAAAACAAGTCATTCTAAATTTACAAAATAGCAAGTGTAATGTTTCATCTTTTCTGTCATAATCTCTCTCTCTCTTTCTCTCTCTGATATGAATCCATGGACTATCTCCCTCCATTATCTGCCTATGTTAGTGTTAACTTGGCTATACATAATCACTGCATTTGACTGAGGCTTTATTTAGTCACTTTTCTGTCCTTGGAATTTCCATTCAAAGAAACAATTTCTAAGATAAAAAATAAATCTAGTCTAATTTTCTAACTTGGAAAAAGTGTAGGATGACAAAGTCACAAATGGAAAGTGTATTGAATTGGTAAAAGGACTTTATTTTCTCTCTTTTTTTTTTGAATTTTCATGAGGGTGTGATGATCATGCATGTGTTTTTGAATGTATGTGAAATTGTGTGTGGAGGCCATAGATTGATGTCAGGTGTCTCTTTCAGTTGTTCTCCACCATATTTTTTTTTTCAAGACCATCAAATAATTTACTGTGATTCAACCTGTACCCAACAGGAACCCACCATATTTTTTATCATTATTTTTATCAGCGGAAAGCGTGAACGCAGTCACCCACTAACCACAGATTATGCAGTGGAGTTTCCCACATTTGAGGAAATCACAGGGGTTAGCACATCTGGAGTGCAATGGATAAGCCTTGCCCTGGGAAAATCACCTTCGTGATCATGGTATCTCCCCTGTCAGTTAAGTATCCACCATATTTTTTGAGAGAAGGATTTGCACTGACTTTAAAGTTCACCAATTTTGCCAGATTAGCTAAACAGCAAGCTCTATCAGCACTGGGACTGCAGCTGGGTACTACCATGCCTGTCATTTGTTTTAATGTGGGAGCTTAGGATTTGGACTCAGGGCCTGAGGCTTGCCGTTTAACTACTGAGGAATCTCCTCAGCCACAAAATAGAAATTCTAATGGGATATGTTCCTTGGAACTTTGGTTTTCATTGTCATATTAACAATGTAACATGGGCTTCTCAGGAAGATAAGGTGGCCACCCAATGACATGAACAGAAATCAGACAATACTATTTAATAGTTCCTTCATCTTTTCTTCTTTTTTCTCTCTCCTTCCCTTCTTCTTGCTTTCTTCTCTCCTCCCTCCCTTTCTCTCTGTCTGTCTTCCATCATTGTGTAAATATCATTCACCATCTTAATTATTTCCATTTGGAGTTGTGAAAATAATTAAGGAAACTTAAGTTTTTTTTGTCATATAGATACATGAACTTTTCTATAGATTTTCCTTGTTCATGAGGTAGTTTTACTTTTAGGTTTTCTGAGGATCCTGTTTGCTGACTTCCATGTATATGCTTACTTTAGTTTACATTCCCAACCACATTGTATAAGATTATCTCACCATCTGACATCTGCATCAGCATGTGATTTGTTTTATCTTTTTCATAATGCCTATTTTTATTAGGATGGAATTAACATAATTATATCATATTCAAACTGAAATCACATTAGTTTCTTGTATCAAATATAATTTATGCATTAAATATTTTACCAAAATGAATTAAACAAAATTTTTAAAGATTGGTATGTTTCATGTAAGGGAAATATAGATATCTACATGGAATTACTTCCACCTGATCTATAGCTTATTTCATAAAAGTGGCATTTGTCAAACACTGTAAAGAGACTTACATTTTTTTAGCTGTTAAGAATTTAGATTTGAATAAGAATCAAACATGAAACTTTAAATTATTTCCCAGTTGTGTTTTACATTTTGTTCTTAACCCAAGGAGGGGAAAATCCCATTGGCACAATGTCACGTGTTTTACTTGTGGGAAAGATAAAGATGTATGTAGTGGTATTCACCTCCATTTTTCCCAAAGTAAACTATAAAGCCACAAATGTTGCCTCCAGCTAAAAGCCTAGTCAGTTTTCTAGAACTAAATCATAGAGAAAGAACTGCTTCTTGGGCTGGAGAGATGGCTCAGCAGGTAAGGCACTTGCCTCCAATGCCTAAGGCCCTGGGTTCAATTCCCCAGGACTCACATAAGCCAGACCCACAAGGTGGTGGCCCTGGTCTCTCTCTCTCTCTCTCTCTCTCTCTCTCTCTCTCTCTCTCTCTCTCTCTCTCTCTGCTTGAAAATGAATAAAAAAAGAACTGTTTCTTCATGGCTGAGAAGAGCTTGCATAAATGCATGGGAATGCCATGGAATCAATCCAGATGCCTATGGTTGATGGAAAGAACAGGAAATTGAGAATGGATAAGGGAAAATTCCAGTCCATGGATTACCAACATGAGTCAATGAATTAACAGTAAGCTCTTCCTTTCAGAAATGATCTGACCACAGAGAAAGATTAAATTTCTTCCATCCCTGTACACCACAGAATGACAAAGAGTTATGCACCACTCTATAATTCCTGAGACAATTGAATTTTTCTGGAAAAAAAATTTTTGAAAGACACAAAACCTCAAGGGATTTTTTTTCTTACCCTGAAGCAAAAAGAAATCATAGATCTATCTCCCACCAAACAGGACACAAGTAACTATTGGTATAGCTAAAGAGGGTCATTCAACACATTGGACAGAGAAAGTTCACAGGTGTTTCATTCTGAACAGATGAGAAAACCTCAAATTTTAAGGTGTTTTGGACATACAGAAGATGTTGTGGTGTGAATACAAAATGTCTTCCATAGGTTCATATTTGGTCCCCAGATGGTGGTGCTATTTGAGAAGGCTGTGGAATTTTTATGAGGTGGAGCCTTTGCGGAGGAAGAGGATACCTAGGGATTGGCCTTGATATGTTATAACCCAACTGACTTCCTGTTCATGCTCTGCCTCCTGACTATAAACTGACTTGCTCTATTTTGTGTTCCTGCTGTCATGCCTTCCTGGCCATGAAACTTTGCTTTATGATTGTAAGCCAAAAGAAACCCTTTCCTTTCTCAAATTGCTTCTGGTCTGGTGTTTGTTCACAGCAGTGAAAAATAACTAATAAAGAATGCAAGCTCAATAAAAACAGACATACATGCTACAAAAATTGAAGCCAAGAAGCAGAATTTTAGATTTCTGGTCAAGATGGTGGACTCATAACCACACTAGAACTTCAGGGGGTGAAGAAAATAGCAGAGGAGATACAAGACCAACCAATTCAATAAGAAAAGACTACTCCTGGTATGGAACCAGCCTAGGTGCCAAACATCGGTGAAGAAATGGGTATAAATACCCATTGTTGTGTACCTGTATGTGTGTATGGGTTATTTACCCAAAAAGAATGAAAGTGATGGGACTGAGGATCATGCTAAGTAACATAATCTAGGCAAAAATAATCTCCAAAAAAGCATATAGAAAAGGAACATGCCAAAAATAATTGTATTTGTATGAGTTTTCATGTATACTTCAATAAGATAAACTTAATTTTTAAATTATGGTATTTTGTCACACTGAAGAGTGGAGAATGTATTATACACACACACACACACACACACACACACACACACACACACACACACACACACACACACATATATATATATATATATATATATATATATATATATATATATATATATATATATATATATATATATATATGCTCTCTTAATAAAAAAGAATTTCAGGCAAGTATTTCCTAAAATATTTGCTGGCCTAATTGGGAAAGAGTATAAACTTCTAAGTAAATCAGCCAACCACACCAAAGAAGTAAATTTTCACTTTCTTTTGGTGACATTACTTACAAAGTCCAGAACAGTATCAAGCAGAACACATTTTTTAAAAAAATGTATTTATTTATTTATTAGAGATAGAGACAGTGAGTATGGGTGTTCTAGGACCTCCTGCCACTGCAAAAGAACTTGAGATGCATGGGCCACTTTATGTATTTAGCTTTATGTGGGTACTGAGGAATTGAACCTGGGCAATCAGGCTTTGCAACCAAGTGCCTTTATCCACTGAGCCAGCTCTCAAGCTCTAAAGCTGAATACATTCTTATCACTTCCATTGATAAACATAAATTTCATAAATTTCACATAGATTGAGAAAATATAGGTTCAAGTCAGAAAAAATTCTCTGTATGAGGTGAGTTGTTATAAACTGATATTATGAAACTTATTTATATAAACTTTTATTATGAACATATATTGAATTAAAAACATGTATGCCCCATAAATACTTGTCATTTCAGGGGGGTAAAAATAAAGAAAAACACACAACTATGTTGATGTCATTTGAGAGATGTGACTCAAATTATTTCTCACCTCATGACTGGAGAGAATGCTCTGCAGTTAGAAGTCCTTGCCAGTTAAGGATGAGGGCCTGTCAGTACAGAGACTGAGACTGCCAATTTCAACTTTACAGCACCCATATAAAAACTGGCAGTTTGAGGTTCGGGAGATATTTCAGCAGTTATGATGCATGACTACAAAGCCAAACAAGCTGGGTTTGATTACCAAGTACCCATGTAAAAGCCAAATGCACAAACTGGCACATGTGTCTGGAGTTTATTCACCATGCTTGTAGGCCCTGAGCATGCCCATTCTCTCTCTCTCTCTCTCTCTCTCTCTCTCTCTCTCTCTCTCTCTCTCTCTCTCTCCCTCCCTCTCTCTCTCTTCTCTCAATCTCTCTCCTTGCAAATAAATAAATAAACATTTAAAAATTGGCAGGCATGGAGGTCTGTATTTGGGGCTTTCTGATGGACAACAGCTTTGGATTGAGCGAAAGAGCTCATCTAAAGAAGATAGATGAGGGGGGGGTGGAGCATGATGGCAGACAAGTAGCAGCCTCGCCAGGACTCTCGTTGAAAAGGTTTGATTCTTCAGCTGGGATCCAAACCTGGGACCCCAGCTGGCCCTGAACCCAAACCTACCGTCTCCCCAACTCCACACTAGACGGGGGTGGGGGGTCAGGACTCCCCAGCTGCTTTCTGCTCCGCAGAGGAACAGAGCGCCACCCTTCCCCCACCCCTAGCTCCCACCTGTGGCATTGTCTTCTCGAAGCCCTGGCCGGCTGAGCACCTCTCCCTCCGGGGCCCCCTTCCTCCAGCCTCTCTCCAGTGATTCTTGGGCGCACTTCTCCCTGAGACCCCCCCCCACATACACAGGCAGACGTGCTCCTCGGGCAAACTGAACTAGCACGGTTCCCTGAGCACACTCCGCACTGCAGCTGCCTGGCGGCAGAGCCAGGCCTCAGGCACCTGGGAACCTCTGCCAGTGCTGGGAGGGCAAAAGCAGCTTCGGCGGGCACCAGGGACCACACGCCACTGATAGGAGGGCACAGTCAGGTGAGAGAACACTGGGCCCTATAGTTGGAGTGCTGGGACTGTGTTTCTACTGCAGCATACCAACTGGGGACAGGGGGCTATGTGGTGGCTCTCAAAATAAACAGTCACAGACAGAGGGATCCAGACAGGTAAAGATCTCAGCCTCTCTGGGGACAGAACACCCCAACAGGAAAGACTTTTGTTTAGGATCAAACCTGGTGACCTTTCCACTGGAAGCAAAGCGGGCTGAACAGCACTCCCCAGGGTGCCTGAGTCCCACATCCCTACCTAGACATGGGAAGAAATCAAAGGAAAAAACCCACATAAATCAAAGACAGAACTCCCCAACCCAGGGCCCCTAGTCCCTTTATGGAACACGAAAGTGGCAAAGGAGTAGAGGCAGCACATACACAATCGCAAAGAGAGAACAATAAGACTCCTGACCACAACTGCAATGCAAATAGGAAGCAGCTAATGGCTGATATGGAAATTATGAGAAAAGACATGAATGAGATGAAGCTATCTAACTCAAGCAT
>PVHP010054076.1:0-10565 GCA_004024765.1 Zapus hudsonius | reverse complement strand
TCTGGCCTCCACATCCACATTCACATATGCATACCCCCTCCAACATGCACCCATACATGCACACATACACATCCAACACGCATGCATAAAATGATACAGTTTTCAGGCCGGGCTTGGTGGCATACGTCTTTAATCCCAGCACTCGGGAGGCAGAGGTAGGAGGATCACTGTGAGTTCAAGGTCACCCTGAGACTACATAGTGAATTCTAGGTCAGCCTGGGCTAGAGTGAGACCCTGCCTCGGAAAACCAAAAAAAAAAAAAAAAAAACCAATAAAAGGATATAATTTTCACATGTTTATATTATATCCAACAACAGTAAAGCTTTTAAGAATAAAATTTCCGAGTTAAGTGATTAAAATGCCATACTTTTCTACTAGGACTTTCATTACAGAATTAAAACTTGTCTTTATTAATTAGTTCTTTTTCAAACTTGAACCAATTCTAGATTGAGGATACATTCTGTCTGTTACCTATTTTAAAAAATCAGTGTAAAACATAAATTTCCAAGAATGTGTCTCTTCTCTTGAGTTTTATTAGTTTAAAAATGATTACAACATTACATTTATAATTATGCTGGGCACAGTGGCACATGCCTGTATTTCTAGCTACACTTGAAGCCAGGTGTTGACACCAGCCTGGGTAACATAAAAAGGCCAGTTTAAATATGATTTTGAATGAAAGTGGGACTCCTGCCATAAATACAGTTCTAGAGTTACATAATATCTAGACTGAATGTTAAACATGAGACCTGTAAAGTGTTGATCCTTAAGTACATTTGGAAATCATAATTTCAGTTCTCTGCTGAACTGTGTGGTTGGTTGATAGGTAGTAGTGTCATTGCAGTGTCTCTAACACTCATTATAGGGATGGAATGGTTTGCTAAGAGTTAAATTAGTAAGTCTTTTTAAAAAACTTCATTGACGACCTCCATACATGTAGATAATATACCATGATCATAATCCCTTTCCACCATTCTTCCCCTTCCAAGCCCCCCATTCCCCACTGAATCCCTTTTTTTTTTTTGCTAGTAAGAATTATATGAAGATTTGGGAAATGCTAAAATTGCTAATCAGTGTATTTATTCTGAGAGTAATCTTAGGGAGATCATTCTGAAATGTGATTAGCTTTCACAGAGCGGGACTCTCACTATCTTTTAGAAAAAGTCTATGAATGGTGACCAGCTTATAGCAAAGCAAGAACCAAAGGCTCAGGAATTAGGAAACTGGCCTGTTGGGAGAGATGGTTGTGATTTACCTCTTGACTGAGGCAGGAACCTTATGGTAGAAATAAATTCCCCTAACTTTACACAATGTTACTGGCTCCCTCATGTGCGGGTCGTTTGCATGTGTTCATATCTAGTTCATGAGTGCTGTGGCTTTGTTGTGTCTGGACAAGTGCTGTCATGTCCACAGCGTTCCTCCCATCCTCCAGCTCTTACATTCTTTCCATCCTATCTTCTGCAGTGTTCCCTGAGCCCTGAAGGGGATGAAATATTTGTGTCATTTAGAGCCAAGCACTCATCAGTCACTTATTTTAGCACTTGACCAATTATGATTCTCTGCATTGATTGCTTCCCACTGCCAAACAAACAAACAAACAAATAAATATTTTCTCACCAGGGTTGAGAGCAGAATGATCTGTGGATATAAAGGTAAATATGTAAGGAAGTGGTTTGGCAACATATCGTTTAGCAATACAGCAGTAATAGATTCTTCCCTAGGGTCTACATTCTTCCCCAGCCATTTGGCTTTTGACCTGGTTTTCAATACTAGAGATGTTTTTCCTCCTGTGGGTAGGCCTAAATTGCAATCATAGGGAAGTTGGTTACCCCTGTAAACTTCATGTCATTATTGCAATTCTCTTACCTCTGCCTCCCAAATGCTGGGACCACACCTGTCTTAACTTGAATTATTTTGAAGCAGGTTAGAGTTTATATAATCAAATCTCATTAATTCATCATGCCTCTGTTACAGAAAAGTACTTACAATCTGAGGCATACCTTGAACACATATTAGAGAATGATTTGGTTTTGCTAAGTTAATTTCACTTTGGAATACCTGTACTAAAAACTCCTGAGAAAAGTACGTCATTTCTAGGTAGTTCAAACAATAGAACTTCAAACAATAGAACTTGGGGCTAGGGGCATGGTTCAGTGGTTACAAGTGCTTGCTTGCAAAGCCTGCAGGCCCAGGTTTGATGCCAGATGTACAATATGGCACAAGTGTCTGGAGTTCTTTGCAGCAGCAAGAGACCCTGGCATACCCATTCACTCTCTCCACCCCCTTTCTCAAATAGACAAAAATATTTTAAGAAACACAACAGGACTAAGTTTTTTTTGTTGTTGTTACTGTTTAATATTTAGGCTATCAATATGACGGCTGAAGAAACAGTGAATGTAAAAGAGGTTGAAATCATTAAACTAATACTGGACTTCTTGAATTCAAAGAAGCTTCACATTAGTATGTTGGCCCTTGAGAAGGAAAGTGGAGTCATAAACGGCCTATTTTCAGATGATATGCTTTTCCTGAGGTATCTTTATTTCATTTTATTATTACTATAGAGTTTGTAGTCCTCTCAGAAATGTTAAATATTAATAAATGCATATATATATGATACAACATAGACCTTTATGATCCTGAAAGACTATAAATGTAATTTAAATATGTTTATTTTCATACGACATTAGGAATATACTGCAATCTTTTCAGTAGAATGTTGTCAGTGGTAAGATATAGAGGCCTTAACAAGGGTCATTCATCTAGAGTGTTTGGAATATCAGCATAAAAGGTAGTTAATTAAGAAATCCAAAAGTCGGGCGTGGTGGTGCACACCTTTAATCCCAGCACTCGGGGAGGCAGAGGTAGGAGGATCACTGTGAGTTCAAGGCCACCATGAGACTACATAGTGATTCCAGGTCAGCCTGGCCTACAGAGAGACCCTTCCTCAAAAAAACAATAAAAAAATCTGAAATTCCATTTTTTGGGCCATAGAATTAAAGTGTGCATTATAGAAATATATTTATCATTAAAAGTATAGAAAGATAAAAGAAAAATCAATCTTATCACTGATAAATACTTATGATTCCTGTGCATATTTTAAAAAATAATAGCAATTTTGTTGTATTTATAATTAGTCTTGCTTTATCTATAAATATCACAAGGATTCTCAGTGATTTCAAATATATATGTTAAAATTTTTCAATTTAATTGCTTAATTGTTCTATTTTTATGTAATTGTTTCTTATTTTCTAAATGCTCTACTTGGCAGCTTTTATACATGAGATCTTTTCTATATCTTGGATAATTTCCCTAGGGCATGATTCTTAGAGAGGGAATTGCAACTCAAAGGGAGTTAATACTTTTGCCAAAGTAGAAAATTAAATATGTCTCAAATTGAATTGGCAAGAAAAAGAAAACCTCATATTCTGAGGCATAAATATATAGATCATCCCAAATATCCTTCACAAGGAGTGCATATTCTTTCACTGAATGAAGTGATTCTAACTCATGAAAAAGAAATAACTTTAAAAAAACCCCACAAAGGTTTACATATTAGTTGTGCCTTATTAAATGTGTACTTTTCTGTATTTCATGTTGTTATCTAGCCTCAGGGAGCTTGTTTAGGAGTATAGTGAACCAGTACTGAAGTCATATTTTGTCCTTTCTGGAAGTTAGTACTAGTCCTTAATTACTTTCCAGGAGCCTATTGATTTGTGATGACATTTTACTGATCTGAGGTGAAATGAAAAGATTACAGGACAGTAACTTCTTCATTAAGCTAAATGTATTAAAGATATAGCCCTCTAGCCTTTGAAATTCTATCCTTCCTGCATTTTTGTATTAAAATATCTCTTTATAAAATGGTTACTAGCTGGGTGTGGTACTATATTGGTACATGCCTTTAATCCCAGCACTCAGGAGGCCGAGGTAGGAGGATCACTGTGAATTTGAGGCCACCCTGAGACTACATAGTGAATTCTAGGTCAGCCTGGGCTACAGAGAGACCCTACCTTGGGAAAAAAAAAGGTTAGAGCATACTGTGGTTGTTATTAGTATTCCTGTTTACAAAATGTTGACAGTCTTTTGTAGGTCCTGCTTACCATCCTTTTTAAAAATTTTACTATTATAATAAATCTGAAATGGTGAAATTGGTACCATAAAAGATTAGTGTTAATATTGGAGGAATCAGATATTAATCTCATTATGTGCTTTGTGAAGTATTAATGTCTATTTTGTCATCTATTCTGCCATAGTTTGAATTGAGTAGCATTCTTAATTTTCTTTATTTAGGCAACTAATTCTTGATGGCCAGTGGGATGAAGTTCTCCAGTTCATTCAGCCTCTGGAATGTATGGAAAAATTTGACAAAAAAAGGTAAGATTTCATCTGAATTTACAGTATCTTATTACTGGTAAATTAGCAAAACAACAACAACAACAAAAAAAAAAAAACAGAACAATTGGGCCAAGCCTTTAATCCAAGCACTTGGGAGGCAGAGGTAGGAGGATGGCTGTGAGTTCAAGGCCACCCTGAGACTACATAGTGAATTCCAGGTCAGCCTGGGCTAGAGTGAGACCCTACCTTGTGAGCTCACCTGTGGTGGCCAGAGCAGAACATTGGGTGCCCTGCTCTGTTGCTTTTCAGCCTGTTCTCAGAGTCTCTTACTAATACCAGAACTGGTCACTTTCCATGAGCCCAGTTTATTCCCTGGTCTCTGCTACCCTTTGAAGAACTGAGGTTATAGGCATATGTGGTCATGTCTATCTGTTTACCTGGGATCTAGAGATTCAAACGGGCAGTTTCAGCCTCCCTCAGACCCTCATGCTTGTGCAGGAAGTGCACTTAACTGCTAAGCCATCTCTCCAGCCCTCATATTCTTATTAGCCAGGTGGGTGGTGTACATCTGTAATTCCACCATTTAAGAGACTGAGGCAGGAGAATTATAAGTTTTTTTTTTCTTCTCTTGAGACAGAGTTGTCCTATGTTGCCTAGTCTGATTTCAAACTCAGAATCCTGCCTCACAGTTGAGACTACAGGTGTGACCCGCATCTAGCTTTGCTGTTCTTTGGTCTTCTTCCTCTTCTTCTTCCTTATTCTGTTTAAACACTAAAAAGGTCTAATAAGAATCAAGGAGACATAGGCATAATGGCCCATACCTGTAATCACAGCACTCAGAAGGTAGAGGCAGAAGGATCAGGAGTCAAGACTATCCTTGACTATATAGTAAGTTTGAGGCCAGCCTGGGATACATAAGACCCTGTCTCATAAAATGAAAACAAGCAACAAATAAATAAGCAGGAAGTAGCAGGACATGAACAAAACAAAACAACATCAAAATGCCTATCGACATAAAACTTGTCAATACAGTTTTCAGGGAGGGAAAGGGAGAGCAGAGGTCTACTTGTCTTAGAATCGGAAGGTTTTAAGGGCCGCAGGCAGAACCCTTGTTATTGTCCAGGCTGCTGTCCCTTGTTGTATACTCAATCTACCAGTTTTCTTCCTTTAAGTTTTGATGCCTTTAAGCACTTTGAAAGAAAAAAAAAAAAAGGAATGAAACTTCATTCTTTTAGCCATTGTTGTAGTGAGAAACATCCAATAACACAAAACACCTGCCTTCAAGGTGAAGGTTATCTAATAAATTGTATGAAATACATACAAGGATCAACAACATCTCAAAGGAATGTGAAACCAATTCTACCAGAAAGTATAGAAAGTAAAAGAAAAAATGTTCAAGAACTTTTAGAGCAGTGATTACTAGTCTACTCTCTCAGATAAACAAAAAAAATTTTTAAAATTTCAGCAGTAGCCTCAATGTGATGAAGAGCTTAGTAAAATAGTTAAAGGATTTTCTGTAAGCAGTTTTACTTCTAGTAATATCTCTAAGTACATTTAACTTGTCAGATATTAGAAAGTTGATTTTTTTTAGAAAGTTGATTTTTTTAAATTATTATTATTTTTTTATTTATTGCAAGTAGAGAGAGAGAGAAGGGAGACAGAGAATGGGTGTATCAGGTCCTCTAGCTGCTGGAAACAAACTCCAGATGCATGTACCACTTTGTGCATCTGGCTTTTTGTGGGTACTCCAGAATTGAGCTCAGCTTGTTAGGCCTTGCAGGCAAGGGCCTTAACCATTGAGCAACCTCTCAAACCCGAAAATTGATTTTTTAAGAGTTTCTTTCAAAGAAGGAAGTGATCCTTACAAACAAAATGGCAGGATTGGTGATCTAGCTCAGAAGTAGAGTGCTTTCATGCACAAGGTTTTATCTGTAACACTCTGTGAAACAAATATAAAATAAACTTGGCCTGTTTTGCCTCAGAAACTTGTTTCTTCTTTGGTCTTTGGCATTGCTGCTGTTGCTGCTGCTCTTCCTTTTCTTCCTTCTCTTCTTTCTGTGTTGCTCAAGCTGGCCTAGTATTCATGATCCTCTTTCCTCCACCTCCTGAGTGCTGAATTCATAGACATTTACTACTATGCCTTGCATTCAATTTTTTAAAAATCATTTTAATGCCTGTCTTTTGTTTTTCACAGGTTTCGTTATATTATCCTGAAGCAGAAGTTTCTAGAAGCTTTGTGTGTTAACAATGCAATGTCTGCAGAAGATGAGCCCCAGCATGTAAGATTTTTATTCCTGAAGGTTTGCGCCATAGTCTTGTTTTCAGTCATAAGCATTTTATTCACTAAAACAGAAAATTATTAAGAGTTTTTTCCCCCTTAAAATTTTTTTCCTTTTTTCTTTTTTTTTTCCTTTTTTCTTTTTTTCCTTTTTTTTTTCTTTTCTTTCTTTTTCAATTCAGAAAATACCTTTCAGTCAGTGATCAGACTGGGGCGGTATTCAACTCATCACTAGTTATTAAGAGTTTTTAGCCGGGCGTGGTGGCGCACGCCTTTAATCCCAGTACTTGGGAGGCAGAGGTAGGAGGATCGCTGTGAGTTAAAGGCCACTCTGAGACTACATAGTGAATTCCAGGTCAGCCTGGGCTAGAGTGAGACCCTACCTTGGAAAAACCGAAAAACCAAAAAAAAAAAAAAAAAGTTTTTAAAGCTTTTATCAATTGCAGTGGGGAAAGATGCTGTTTTAAGATATAGGAGTTTAATTCTGTAGTGTCCTGTGATTTAAGCCAAGATGATATATGAATAAATATCTAGTTGAAGAGTATGTGTTCCTCTCCTTTAAGATAAATTAGATCAGGGTTTCTTAAACTTTCTACTCATGACACCTTTTGACTGAGAAATTTTTCATGACCCTGGGTATATAGTATACAAATCAAACACTGATAATTAATCAAAAAGAAATGATAAATGGTAGATATGTAGTTTTACCACATCATTTATTAAAGATGAAAACAGATTTGTTACTAATGAGATGGATGCACTGGTTCTTTTTGACAAAAAGAATTAAATCTTGACTGAATGTTTGATACTTCAGGATAGAGGGCATCTTTAACAGTTTTCAGAGTTGGTCAATATATATATACATATATATATATATATGTATATATATATATATATATTTTGGTTTTTCTAGGTAGGGTCTCACTCTAGCTTAGGCTGACCTGGAATTCACTGGAGTCTCAGGCTGGCCTTGAACTCACAGCGATTCTCCTACCTCTGCCTCCCAAGTGCTGGGATTAAAGGCGTGCACCACCACGCCTGGCAATATTTTGATTTTATAATCATCAGTGTTGAGAATGCTGCTTCACATACATATGTACTACAGAATTGCAGAAGTGGGCCTCGGGAAATGGCTCAGTGGTTGAAGGTGCTTGCTAGCAAAGCTTGTTGACTCAGTTTGGCTCCCCAGCATCCAGGGTGTATACCTGGAATCCCAGTGCACATATAAAAACAGGAGAGAGCCAGGAGAATCCAGAGCTCACAGCCCACTGCTCTGAGATTCATTCGAAGTTAGACAGTAACAAGAGGTCCTGTCTCAAAGAAGCTGGATCACACCTCAAAGTAGTTCTCTGACCTCCACACATGTGCACACACACACACACACAAAGAAAGAAAGAAAAATAATAATTATTTTTTATATTTGCAAGCAGAGGGAGATGGAAGAGAGACAGAGCAGAAAGAATGGGTACACCAGAGCCTCCAGCTGCTGCAAACACTCCAGAGGCATGGGCCACTTTGTGCACCTGGCTCTACTTGGGTACTGGGGAATCGAACTCAGATCTTTAGGTGTTTCAGGCAAGCGCCTTAATTGCTGAGCCATCTCTCTAGCCCAGAATTTTTTTTTTTTTTCGAGGTAGGGTCTCACTCTAGCCCAGGCTGACCTGGAATTCACTATGAAGTCTCAGGGTGACTTTGAACTCACGGCAATCCTCCTACCTCTGCCTCCCAAGTGCTGGAATTAAAGGCGTGCGCCACCACGCCCAGCCAGAAAAAAAATTTTTTAATGGCTAAGTGTATTTTGGGGTGCTGGATCAAATATGTTTGCTGTACAAGTGTGAGTGCCTGAGTTCAGATCCACAAACTGTGGTGGGCATCTGTAATCCTAACATGACCATGGTCAAAGGGAGATGGAAACAAGGAGACTCTTCTGGACCAGATGCCCTAGCAAACACTCTTGTGAACAACAAACCCTGCTTCAAACAAGGTGGGCGGTGAAGACTAACACCTGAAGTTGTCCTCTGACCTCTACCCATGTACTCTGTCACATACATGAACACTCATACACTCATACATGTATACCATATACTTTATCCACCAAGCTATCATCTCAGGCCTAGAAAGTTTTGTTTTCAAGGTGGGGTCTCACTCTAGCCCTTTCTGACCTGGAACTGACTCTGCAGCCTTAGGCTAGCCTTGAACTCCTGATTATCCTCCTTCCTCAGCCTCCCAAGGGCTGAGAATTAAAGCATGGGCCACTGTGCCCAGTCTTAGAAAGTTACTTTTCACACTTATTCTATTAGTATTTCCACATCCAGAACCAAGTAAATTTTTATTAAGTTTCAATATATGTTCATTGAAGTATATGGTCCTTAGTCCCTTCTAGCAACTATAATAAAATGAATTCAAACTGAATAGTTTATAAACAGTAAAAATTTATTTCTTGCAATTTTGTAAGCTAGGAAATCAGTAGATTCAGCATTTGGGGCTTGTTCTCTGGTTCATAGATGGGACTTTCTAGGTATAAAGGAGGCTAACTATCTCTCTAGGGTCTCTTAGAAGGATACTGTCATAGGACAGTTCACAATGAGATGAACCTCTAAACCAGGCACAGTTTATGGGAGGAAGAAGGGATTTATTGAATCTTACAGATTCAGAGGAAGTTCTGTAATGGCAAAGGAGGCTGGTCTCCTTTCACAGGTTTGAGCAGAGAGAAAAACCATCACCACACCACAAACAAAACAGCTGGGAACTCCAGGCAGACCTCCAACTGCTCTCTGCATACCTTCAGCTGGAATTCCAGATCTGCCCAAAGTGATCCTTCAAACAAAATTACCAAAATTTCAAAATCTGATAAGGGAACATCATTCAAACTACAACAGTTTCTGTTGGTTAATCTTTTCTGTCAACTTGATGAGATTTCATATCACCATGCAAACAAATTTCTGGGTATGTTAGTGAAGGGTTTTCTAGCTTGGGTTGATTACAGAGGGAAGACTCACCCTGTGGGCAGCACCATTCCTTGGCCTGTGGTTTGGACTGCACGAGAAGAGAAAGCCAGCTGAGCACAGGCATTCATTGCTTCATTTTTGCTGACTGTTGATGCTGGGTAGGGAGCTCCTGCCACTTGCCTACCCATCATCATGAGCACTGTAACTTTGAACTGTGAGCCCAAATAACTCCTCCTTCCATAAGTTGCTTTTGTCAGGTATTTTGTGGTAGCCATCAGAAAGAAAACTGATTCTGGCACTAATCCTATATATAAGGTCCGCTTTCATGACCTAATTACTGTCCCAAAGACTCTTCCCTACTAATACCATCACCTTGCAGTTTAGGATTGCAATTCAGTTAATTCATGGGTGACACAAATATTAAGACCACAGAAAAACCCAAAAGATATTACAATCAAGCTTCATATATAACAGAGAAATTTCTATTAGATAATGATGTTTATAAATAGAAGTATATAATAAATGTCAGCTAATGATAAAACATTGGAACAAGTCAGAATACCCAACTTTCATTATTATTTTACTAATCAACTGAATAACCTCGATTAAATCAGCATTCTAATTTCCCCCATATGTAAAATAAGGTGAACTAGGGAAGTCCTAAGGTATCTGACTTATTCATCTTTTCTGAGTTTCCTTTTGTTCTGTCTCAACTTTTTTTTCTTTTTGGTTTTTCGAGGTAGGGTCTTACTCTAGCCCAGGCTGACCTGGAATTCACTATGTAGTCTCAGGGTGGCCTTGAACTCACGGTGATCCTCCTACCTCTGCCTCCCCAGTGCTGGGATTAAAGGTGTGCGCCACCACGCCCAGGATGTCTCAATTTTTTTAAAGTCAACTGTAAGTGTCCATTAAAAAAAAATATTTATTCATTTTCAAGCAGACAGACAGAGAGAGAGAGAGAGAGAGAGAGAGAGAGAGAGAGAGAGAGAGAGAGAGAGTGTGTG
>PVHP010054075.1:0-10653 GCA_004024765.1 Zapus hudsonius | reverse complement strand
AAAAAAAAAAAAAAGTCTTAGCAGGGCTAGTGAGATGCCTCAGTGGTTAGAGGTGTTTTACAAAGCCTACCTGGATTCAATGCCCCAGCACCCACAGAAAGTCAGATGCACAAAGTGGTGCATGTGCCTGGAGCTTGTCAGCAGCAGCAGCAGAAGACCTCTCTCATACATAAATAAAAAACGCTTAAACCATGAAGTTGTTCTGCAGCCCAGTCAGGCCTTGGGCTAGTGACAGGAGCCGAGGGGTCCACTCACGGCAGTGGCTCGAGACAGCTCGCGACACGTGCTCAGCAGTCCATTCTGCAGGTCGTCCCTCTGCACCACCACGCTCTGGATGGCCGCCGGGTTGTCCGCGTGCATTTCTATCTCCTGGCTGGCCGACAGCAAGGCCTGCTCCAGCGTGTACTGTTAGGGGGCAAAGAGCCACACTTAGGGAGCTGCGGCACTGCAGGAAAGGCCATCGAGACAGACGCAGGTGTCCTACCTTCTCCTTGTGGAGCTGCTGCAGCTTCTCTTCCAGAGCGTGCATCACTTTGTCTTGCTCGCACAACCGGCTCAGCTTGGCCTAGGTGGAGAGATGGTGTTAACCATTTCACAAGTTCCCTGGAGGTGAGGGCAGGTACGCATCTAAAAGAGCCAGGAAATGCAAACGAACTCCAGATGCATGCACCGCTTTGTGCATCTGGCCTTATGTGGGTACTGAGCACCGGCCTGGCAGGCTTTGCAAACAAGTGCCCTAAATTGCTGAGCCATCTCCCCAGCTCTAAGTTAAATCCTCTTTATTTCAATCAGAACTATCAAAATTAACATGTAACCTATAATGATACTTAAATTAGCATAGAGTAGGGTGAGAAAGCATTTCAACTACACCATTTAATCTACATACTTCAAAATATCCTTAGCAATCAAGTCATCTAACCTTAATGTTTTAATGTAAGACTTCCCTGCTGTCATCTCCTTGATTGGCTAAGTGACATATATTGTTGTGCACCCCAGGGACATGTTACCACATCTGGGCTTTTAATTAGGTTTTGCAGGCAAGGAGGCACACCAGGACTTGTTTCTGCTGCCAACAAACTCCAGACATATGTGCCACTTTGTGTGTCTGGCTTTACATGGGTACTGGAGAATTGAATTGAACCCAGGCTGACAGGCTTTGCAAGAAAACACTTTTTTTTTTTTAAACAGCTAAGACATCCCCCAGTTTCCTCTATCTTGAAAAGATACATATATTTGGGCTGGAGAAATGGCCCAGTGGTTAAAGGCACTTGCTTACAAAGCCTGACTGGGTTCAGTTTCCCAGAACTCACGTAAAGCCAGCTGCACAAAGTGGTGCATCTGTTTGGTGTTTGTCCGCAGTGGCAAGAGGCCCTAGTGCACCCATACTTCCTGTCCCTTCATCCCCCCCCCCAAATAAATAAATGTTAAAAAATGTACTTATTTATGTGGTGTGTGTATATGTGTGGGAGCAAGCATACAAACGTCCATCCAGCTTTATGTGGATGCTGGGGAACTGAATCCAGGTGGGGAGGATTTGCAACAACCACCTTAAACCACTAAGCCATCTCCTCAGCCCCAAGACTCTGTATCTTTGTTTCTAAAATAAAATTAAAAAAAAAAAAAAAAGAAGGGCTGAAGAGATGGCTTAGCGGTTAAGGCGTCTGCCTGCAATGCAGAAGGACACAATTCCCCAGTGCCCATATAAAGCCAGATGCACAAGAGGGTGCATGCACCTGTAATTCATTTGCAGTGGCTGGAAGCCCTGGTGCTCCTATTCTCTCTGTTTCTCTGTCTGCCTCTCTCTCTCTAATAAATAAATAAAATATTTATTTATTTTTTTTTCTTGGTTTTTCGAGGTAGGGTCTCGCTCTAGTCCAGGCTGACCTGGAATTCACTCTGTAGTCTCAGGCTGGCCTCGAACTCACGGCAATCCTCCTACCTCTGCCTCCCGAGTGCTGGGATTAAAGGCGTGCGCCACCACGCCCGGCTCTCATAAATAAAATATTTAAAAAAAGAAAACCTTAAAAAAAAATCAAGAACAAGCCAGGTGTGGTGGCATTCACCTTTAATCCCAGCATTTAAGAGTTAGAGATAAAATGATCATGGTGAGCTGTAGGCCACCCTGAGACTACATAGTGAATTCTAGGTCAGCCTGGGCTAGATAGAGAACCAACCTCAAAACAAAACAAAAAACCAAAAAAACAACCCCCCCCAAATAAAAGCAAAACAAAAAAAAAATCAGCAATAGCTGGGAATGGTGACATATGCCTCTAATCCCAGCACTTGGGCCCCCAAGAGGAGTTCACTTCACCACAGAACTACAGAGGCTATTCTCAATAGAATCCTGCCAATTCAGAAATGTGTATCTTAGTTAACCTAGACTGATGCTGACGTCACACCCACGACAGTGCTCATATGGACATCTGGGACAGCATGCTGGGGTCTAGTACTTACGTCCACATCCCCCTCCTCAGGTCTGTACTTGTATAACGTGCCTCTGCACTCATCTTGTGAGAGCTGTAAGAAAAAACGCCACAGAACTCCTTTAAATGTCATATTTCAGAATTTCCATAGCCTATGATACTTTAATCTATGATGATATGACAGAAGTGAAGTTTGAATGATTCGTATACTTCTAGGAGGTTAATTCAAACACAAACCATTACAAAAGTAGAAAACACGAGTTCACAGTGATACAATGTGCAAGATACAGAAGAATGTTAACTTCAGCTGATCAGACTTCATTAAGTAAGCTGGTCA
Organism: Zapus hudsonius; assembly: GCA_004024765.1. Lineage (NCBI taxonomy): Eukaryota > Metazoa > Chordata > Mammalia > Rodentia > Dipodidae > Zapus > Zapus hudsonius. Next base: position 7,893 of record PVHP010054075.1, on the reverse strand, counting down.
AACACAATCAATGCAACGTCTTACACTTTCCACTTGGACGACAAACAGTATTTTAATGGAAGATGGACGAATGCACTCAAGCAACATACTGACTCAACTCTTCGAAGCAAGCACAGTTCAACAGTGAGCGTCGTCCCTCACACTGTACACAGCACACTGCTGTGCGCACTCAGCTGCCACACAGCCGACTACAGCTTTCTGAACAAACCTGCAACATACTGCATACATAGATATGTATATATATATAGATAAGAGAGAAACACACATACACAATATAGACTTATCTTCTTCTTCTGTCTTAAGAACTAAAAGACAATGAGGAAAAGGATGGGTTTAATTGGAAAGAGGAAATCATTCCAACCTCCTAATGCAGAGCTCATGCTGCAAACTCTGGATGAAACAAGTTCCTGACAGGCTGGCACGTGCTCTTTGGTGCCATCTGGATTGGACTGTGACCATTATTCTCACTGCTCTCGTGACTCGGGCCATGCTGGGCAAGCACCCTACCACTGATGTGGACTCCCTGCCCAGCCCTGGAGGGGATTGCTTCTGAGTGTAGTGCAGCCTCTTTTGGTCTACGCTCTTCTGAATGTATTTCAGTCCTGCTTGTCCTCATTGCCGACGGAGACAGAGATCGCCTCTCCATCTCACGCCACGATCATCAGAGCCGGCAGGCATTCCTCGTCCCTCGCCCGGGCACATCTAACTGGAGCCTTTAGCACGCTTACTAAGTACCACAGTTCTTCCCAATGTGGATTTTGGGGTAACATGCCCAACTACAGTCTAATTTGGAAAACTAGAGGTTCCGTGAGCTAAGTGAGAGCAGGTGTCCCCTCCGGGAAGAACTTCACTACCACAGCCTTCCAGGGAGACCTCATCTAGAGATGTGGGATCAGAAGGTTAAAGATATAAGCATTCCAAACACACAGCAAATCCTGGTTTACATACTTCATGAGACATTTCTTCACATACCCCATGCAGATGAATCTGTGACTATCTAAGGGGTGCAGAGTGACCAGTAAACCACAAAATTTCATAGAAATGAACATTACATGAAAAATGAATTCAATGGCAAAAGTCAGAATACTTGTACTTTACTGTGAATGAAGACCCCCCAGTACCACCCTGAGGTGGGTCAGTCGTTACTCAACATTAAAGCGCCTAGAGCCATGAACAGCTTTATACTACTACCTGAAAAAAGGGATGAAGCAGGTATTTATATCCATGATAAAAATGTAAAATGACACCAAAAATTACGTTTTCGCACTTAGTTAACTACGATGTACTGATATATTTTGCTTAATATTTAAAGTTAATATAAAACAGCTTTACTAAGCCATGGAATCTGAAACAACTATTATTATGTCTAGGTTAAAATATGAATTGCGCTGGGCGTGGTGGTGCACGCCTTTAATCCCAGCACTCAGGAGGCAGAGGTAGGAGGATGGCTGTGAGTTCGAGGCTAGCCTGGGACTACAGACTAAATTCCAGGTCAGAGTGGGCTAGAATGAGACCCTACCTTGAAAAAACAAAATATAAACAACAGCCACAGAAATTGTATCCTGTGCCTATTGTCCAAAGAAGAAAAAGACTAGTTTATTAAAACAGAAGCAAAGCTGAGCGTGGTAGTGCACACTATTAATCCCAGCACTCAGGAGACAGAGGCAGAGGCAGGAGTTCAAGGCCACCCTGAGACTACATAGTGAATTCCAGGTCAGCCAGGCCAGGCTAGAACCTACCAAACAAACAAACAAACAAACCTCAGAAGCGGTAAATTCTGGTAAAGGTTTAGGAAATTGGCATACTTTCATATTTAGGGAACCATTGAAGAGTCATTCTCACATGTTCATTTTGTGGCTACAATTTATTTATTTATTTTGGTTTTTCGAGGTAGGGTCTTGCTCTGGTCCAGGCTGACCTAAAATTCACTCTGTAGTCTCAGGGTGGCCTTGAACTCATGGCGATCCTACCACCTTTGCCTCCCCAGTGCTGGGATTAAAGGTGTGCACCACCACGCCCGGCTTCTAGTTGCAATATTTGAGTGATTTTTATAGCCAAGTAAACATATTATACTTATAAATCAGATTGATACCTCTGCTTTTGTACCATTGGTATTTTGTGTTTGCTTTGTTTTAGCCCAGGCTGGCCTGGAATTCACTATGTAGTTTCATGGTGATCCTCCTGTCTCTGCCTCCTCAGTGCTGGGATTAAAGGCATGAGACACCATGCTTGGCTTTTTTTTTTTTTTTTGAGTCTGTAGCCCAGACTGACCTGGAATTCAGTGTATAGTCTTTGGATGGCCTCAAACTTACAGTGATCCTCCTATCTCTTTTTTTTTTTTTTTTGAGATAGTGTTTTACTATGCAGGCCACATTTGCCATGAATTCATGGTGATCCTCCTGCCTCAGCAGCCCCTGAGTGTTGGAATTACAGGTAGAAGCTACCATGCCTGGCTTTGGGAACTATTTTTAAATTTGATAAAATATCTAGTGAGAGCTGAAAACTGTGTATAGGACTATAGGCATTTGCTGATATGTTCGCATTTTTGTTTGCTTGTTTTTTTGAGGTAGGGTTTCACACTCCTTAGCCCAGGCTATTTTCAATTTACTACATACACCAGGCTGGCTTTGAACTCAGGGAGATCTATCTGCATCAGCCCCTGAGTGCTGTGATTATAGGTGTGAGCCACCATACACAATTTATGTTTTAAAATTTTTATTTATTTGCAATGGCCTCTTGATGCTGCAAACAAGCTCCAGATACATGGGCGATTTTTGCATATGGCTTTTATCTGGAATTGAACCCAGGCCAGCAGACTTTGCAAGAGAGTACCTTTAACTACTGAGCCATTGGCCAGGCTGTGTGTGTGTTTTGGCTTTTCAAGGTAGGGTCTTGCTCTAGCGCAGGCTGACCTGGAATTCACTATGTAGTCTCAGAGTGGCCTCGAACTCACGTTGATCCTCCTACCTCTGCCTCCCGAGCGCTGGGATAAAGGAGTATGCTACCACGCCCGGCTCGTTTTTTTTTTTTTAACAACTATTATTAGGTGATTTACTTTGTTAATATAGATCATCATAGAGGCCAACCCTAGCTACACAGAAAGACCCTGTCTCCAGCCAGGCACTACACAGTGAATTCCAGATCAGCCTGGGCTAGAGTGAGACCCTGCCTGGGGAAAAAAAAAAGAAAAAGAAAAAAGAAAAGACCCTGTCTCCACACACACCAATTCCACTTCCCTTTTCTCTCTAAAAGTAAAGCTGTTTAACTTTAAATATTTAGTATTACGGTTATCTTTTTGTTTCCCTCTAAAGCATGTTTGAACTATCTGAAACCCGGGCTGTTTTGCCAGCCAATGTGTCCCTGGTTACAGGGCTGTGTGATGGGCTCCCAGCAGGGCAGCGCCCTGGAGGCCCAGGGTGCTTCTACGCACTTTAGTTAAGACCTACATTCATTTTTCATGTGAGTTGATTTTCTTCTTGATGACTTAGAACTGCCTAACAGGCCAGCGGGATCTAGTGTTGGTGTAGAAGCCAATGCTGAGGGGCGTGTGGCCATGAGACGAGGAGGCCATGAGAACAGCGAAAACAAAACAAAGGAATGCAGGTGGTTTCTTTTGCAGATCTGCAGACTACCAAGGTTCCTGAGGTAAAGCCAACCAACTCCATGACACATGTTCTGAGCTAGAGAAGAGACAGGCAAGGTGTGGTCACCCCAAGAGTGGCTGTAGCAGCAATGGGGGGGGGGTTCTGCCCCACTGGGACAGAAACTAGATCAAACAGCCCCCAGACTGATGGGGTAGGGGAGCCTTTGAGGGGGCTGCACTTCCAATCCCTCCAGTTAGTGAAAACCTCTGCCAAGTGTCCTGCAGACCTCCAAGTGCATAATCTACACAACTTTAGGAAAATGGCACAGTTAATAATAAATATTCAATAGCAAAATGTTCAGCGAAGCCATGCTGAGTACCACAGCCCTTGAGAAAGCATGGATGGGGTGTGGGCTCCCAGACAGACAGACAGAAACAAGGAAAACACTGATGTCATGAGTCATCTGGGGTTTGCAGATGAGAGCGGATCATTCACTGTCCAAGACCTTACTTGCTGGTACAGTTGTGGTCTTAGCGCCGAGTTCTCAATCATTGTGTGAACCATGGAGATAATAGGTTCATTTTCTTTCATCTATTTCAAATCAGGAGGAGCATACAGCAAACGTCAGTTTACAGCAAAGCTAGATCTGAAAGACGACACTGTCAATATATCCTCTACTTGAACGACTTCCTAACAGTGCAGTTCACATTTTACCCCATGGGTGCACAAATCTAACTCAGAAACAATTCAAACAGTATTAATGGTTGAAGAACACTTCCCAGGTTACATGAAAGCGTTGTGTAACATCAATCCAGCGTGACGTGACTTTATGAAACGATCAGTGGCTACTCCTACATATCTTAGATGGTAGGCATTCTAATGCAAAGGACAAACTATGAACTTAGGAGAAAACGGTCTCATTAATTTTATTCAGTAATAAAGCTGAAACAATAGTTAGTTCTTTATCATGTTAATTAGAAAAAAATTAGTTCTCTGGAGATTACAATTTTACAATACCAGCAATAACAACTTATTTTATAACAACGAATCTCCTCACATATTTAGATGTACTCTCGGATTTTCTCACAGTATAATGACATATGTAAAATCACTCAAGGACATTTTCACTGAAACCGATTCATCAAAGACTCAGTAAATCTCCTCAGCTCCTGAAGCAGTGGGCTGAAACCATGCTTCACACCTCCAGCTCTGTTGTACAAGTTACTGCCTCTAGGAAAGCGTGGGTTTACCAGGCAGGCTCTAGAACTGAGCAAACACTCAGAGACAATCGTCATGATGTGTAGGACAGGTCTTTAGAATTGCACTTTGGGAGACTTTATCGGATTTTCACCTTCCAAAGGGTGGTGTTAGGGATCTAACAGGGCCTCAGCCTGCTACACAAGAATATACCACTCAGCCTCCCCAGGCCCCAAACAGGCTTTTATTTTAACAGTACTGGGGATTGAACCTATGACCTTGCATATGCAAGGCATGAACTATATATACCACTGAGCTACATCCTTGATGTTCTTTACACACATTTTAATATTTTGAGATAAGGAGATAAGGCAGATCTGCAACTAGTGTTCCTCCTGCCTCAGCCTGACTGGCTGGGATGGCAGGGATATACCACTGAGATCTGGAAGAAACAGTGTTTCTATCGTGGGTGACAAATGCCACATTATTTATTTATTTATTTTAGTTTTTTGAGGTAGGGTCTCACTCTAGTCCAGGCTGACCTGGAATTCACTACGTAGTCTCAGGGTGGCCTTGAACTCACTGCAATCCTATCTCTGCCTCCCAAGAGCTGGGATTAAAGGCGTGTGCCACCACGCCCGGCAAATGCCACATTATTAAGTCAGTTGTTTGTAACAGAAGCTTAGTAACCCTAAGATTATTAATGTATGTCTCATGTGTGAAAATGCAACTGTGAAAATAACTGTATTCTAAATAACTATTTTCAGTTGCTAAACAATGTTTCATACAATAAAATTTGGTTGTCAAATTAGAAACTTCTTTGACAGGTTCAATCTACTTAAAAATATCTGCATGTGTACCACTGTACATGTACATCAGAGCCTCTTGCAGCTGCAAATGAATGCCTCTCCGGCTTTATGTGGGTGCTGGTGAATTGAACCAGGACAGATAGGCTTTGCAAACAAGTGCCTTTAACCTCTGAGCCATCTCGCTAGCCCCCCTCCCCCCAATCTATGTTTTAATTAATTACCACATGAGATGCATTCCTTTTACAATATTCCAATTAAAAGTTTCATTTGATTAAACCATCATTGTTAAATATGTGTATGCACATCCCCTTTTGTAGAGTATTTACTTTTATAAGTGTGTGTGTGTGTATGTGTGTGTGTGTATAGATGCACCAGGGCCTCTTGCTGCTGTCAATGAATGCTTATGCCACTTTTTATGCCTGGCTTACGTGGGCAGCTTGGCAATTGAACCCAGACTGGCAGGCTTTGCAAGCAAGTGCATTTAACCACTGGGCCATCTCCCCAGCCATTAGAGTATTTACTCTTAAGTCAACTTCATTAAGAAATGAATTTAAATTTTAGTTGTATATTCCAGTGATTGTAACCATCACTGGAATATACAATATTCTGCCAGGTATGGTGGTGCCGGTCTTTAATCCTATCACTCAGGAGGCAGAGGTGGGAAGATCACAGTGAGGCCAGCTTGGGGTTACTTAGTGAATTCCAGGTCAGCCTGGACTAAGACCCTACCTTGAAGAAACAAACAAAAAAATAAAAACGAAACAAAATAACCCCCCAAACAACAACAAAAGAAATACAATATTCCTACCTCTCCAGAAAGTTCCCCCCTTCCTATTATCACAATTTCTGCTCTGCTACATAAATACCAAATTTATTTCTGTAACTGCATATTAATTTACTTATTGAACCACGAATCGACCTCAGGTCTTGTGTATGCCAGTCAAGTGCTCTGTCTGGCTTTCCATGGGTCCTGAGGAATCAAACCCGGGCCATGAGGGTTTACAAGCAAGTGCCTTTATCCACTGAGCCATCTCTCCAGCCCTAAAGCTCTGCATGTTTTTGACTAGGCTGGGTGATCATCGATCTCCAGCAACCCTTCTGTTGTACCGGCTCCAGTCAGGACTGGGTTACAGACGTGCATAGCCATGCCTGGCTTTTTAGGCGGGTGCTAGGGATTGAACTAGCAAGCACGGTACCTGCTGAGCCATCTCCCCAGCTTCCTCTACCACCTTTGAAAACCTCTATGAGACAAAAACACACAGGTGCCCTTCAGCTGTACTGTTCGCTTACTGTACTTTGTAAAGCTGGTTTGTCAAGGAAAACTTTCTGCTTTTCCATGGCAGTTTGAGGATGACTGGCACATTACCCACCGGGGGACAGCCCTCTACGAAAGACACAATTGTGAATGAAATGCCACTCCAATTCTCTGGTGCCCAGGCATCTCCCTGCCCACTGCAGTCCCTGCTCTGTCACACCTTCTGTTGTCATCCACCACCTAGGAAGAGTTCAGGGAAAAACCTACACCCTTTGAAATCTGCTGAACTGCTCTTCAATCACTATCAGGGAAGTTGGAAAACTGAGGAGGAAAAACTGAGCTAGAATGGGGAGGGGAAGGAGCTCTAACCTCCACCTTGGGAACAATGCGCCCTTAGGACTGACCAGAGCAGCTCTAGGTCTCCATCCACAGGCCTCCAGGGGCTCCTCTTCTGCCCCGGGGCTAGTTTCTAAAAACCCAATTTCATTCCTTTGCTCAACCTGGCCAAGGTTGCAAGAGCCAAGAAACACCAAGGCAGAGAAAGCAGAGACCCCTCAAGGCTACACCCCCAATGTCAAAGCTGGCCCTCAAGAGTGGGGCTAGGCTCTTCTATGGGCTAGTCTTAAGACACACAGACTTGACTAGCTATTTAAATAGCAGCCATTAAGAGTGTAGTCAAAATGAAGCAAAAAGCAGAAGCCCTACCAGACCATAATATAAATTCTATCACATAGCTGCACAGCTATTCTTTTTTTTTTTTTTTTTAAATTTTGTGAGATAAGGTCTCACTTTGAAGTCCAGGCTGGCTTCAAAGTCACAGTAAACCTCCTGCCAGCCTTCTAAGAGCTGGGATTATAGGCATGAGCCACTGTGCCAACCTCTGTACCCGTCACTTGTCCTCACAGGTGCTGATGAGAAACCAAATTATATTGCTCAAGCTTATAAGAGAAGTCAAGGTTTTCAAATTTTCATAACTTCTGATCAGGCAAGCCATTTCCTTCTTCATGTTGCTGTCTGTGTGCCATTGGTAACAGAGATGAAATTCCCA
>PVHP010054074.1:0-10521 GCA_004024765.1 Zapus hudsonius | reverse complement strand
AAAAGGGAAATATAGGAGGATGTGACGAGATGGAAAGACATTCCATGCTCATGGTTAGGGAGAATCAATATAGTAAAAATGTCAATCCTCCCAAAAGCAATTTACAGATTCAACGCAATTCCAATAAAAATCCCAACCTCCTTCTTCACAGACATTGAAAAAATAATCTCCAAATTTATTTGGAAGGGTAAGAGACCTTGAATAGCTAAACTATTCTGAGCAGGAAAAATTATGCAAGAGGTATCACCATACGTGACTTTAAAACATACTACAAAGCCATAGTAATTAAAACAGCATGGTATTGGCAAAAAACAGACAGTCTGACCAGTGGAATAGAATTGAAGACCCAGCCTTTAATGTAAGTAACTTCAGCTTCTTAGTCTTCGACAAGGGTGCCAACAATGTATGTTGGGTCAAAGATAGCATCTTCAACAAATGGTGCTGGACAAATTGGATAAACACATGTAAAAAAATGAAAATAGACCCACTGCTTTCACCATGCACACAGATCAACTCCAAATGGATCAAAGACCTCAATATCAACCCTGTAACCCTGAACACCCTGAAAGAAAAAGTAGGAGGAACCCTACATGAGATAGGAGTAGGGAACAACTTCCTGAGCAAATATCCAGTAGCCCAGGAAGTGCAACAGTCACTTAATCAATGGGACCTGATCAGGCTAAAAAGCACTGTACAGACAAAAACATCGTTGTCAATGTCAATAGACCGCCTTCAAACTGGGAGATGATTTTCACCAGCTACAACACAGACAGAGGCCTGATTTCTAAAAACTACAAAGAACTCAAAAAAAAAACAAAAAATAATAGCAAAAACCCAAATTTCCCCCTCACAAAATGGGGCACTGATCTCAACAGAGAATTCATGGAGGAGAAAACACAGATGGCCTTTTCTCACCTGAGAAAGTGCTCAGCATCCCTAAGCATCAGGGAAATGCAAATCAAAACCACAATGAGGTACCACCTTACCCAGGTCAGAATAGCAATGATAAAGAAAACCAACAACAATCGTTGCTGGCGAGGATGCGGGGAAAGAGGAACCCTCATTCACTGCTGGTGGGATTGCAAACTTGTTCAACCACTATGGAAAGCAGTGTGGAGACTCCTGAACACAATAGACATAGAACTACCAATGGACCCAGCTATCCCTCTAGTAGGCATCTACCCGCAAGATGCCACATCTCAATGCAGAAATATTTGTACAACTATATTTATAGCAGCTCAATTCATAATAGCCAAGAATTGGAATCAACCCAATTGCCCATCCTTGGAGGAATGGACAGCAAAACTGTGGTATATTTACACGATGGAATTTTACTCAGCTGAAAGGAAAAATGACATATCGAAATTTAGGAAAAAATGGTCTGACTTCGAGCAGATCTTACTAAGCGAACACTCAAAAGAACGGAGAATTGAACGCCGCATATTCTCCCTCATATGTGGTCCTTAACCAGGATAACCATGTTCTTTATGCAGACTAGTAGTAAGAAGTGAAAGCTTATGAATGAGTGGTAAGGGATGGGGGAAGGGAATGGCTTAAACTTGAGGGTTAACCACATTAGGTTCAAAAACATGTAATCCTCACAAGCTCATCGTAACCTATTGAGTAAGTAGTGAGCGTTATCTGGCAAGAGGGGCCATGAGTGATAGGGGAGAGAGTCTAAGTCTGTGAATAATTTAGATCAGCCCAACAACCCCTAGTTCCAACCAATGTTTCCTTCCCTCATTGAGATGTTGACCAAAACGACTCATGAGATTTCAACAAGAAAGAATTATGTCAAAGCTCTCGGGTGCCCTCCCTAGGCCTGAGGCAAAACCCTGTTGCTGAAGAAACCACAGAATGCCATCGACCAACAGCGAGAGACCCTTCAATGTCCAGAACGATATCCAACCCCCAGAAGTCAGTTAATGTAGTGCTGGAAGGCACTGCACAGGCGGCCAGGGGAAAATGATCAACGACGGCTGGAGTAAACAGAGACCACCGACACGAATGCGGTCATGAGTAGGCTGACCACACCCCCTACTGGGAGAAAACAGCGAACCAAGAAAGGAGCACTTGTGTAATGGAGGAGCCTGGGCCTGGGGGAGACAATCAACAGCTTTCAAATTCAGCCAATTTTCCACTTAGTGAGGGGGATCCCTTGTCTGGAACTTGGGACTCAGGTCGAAAGTCACCGGATCCCGTACTCTTGGGATCCCAAGACAAGATGCACTGAGGGAGCGATTGACGGGGAGGCTACTAGAAATAGACTCTAGGTAAACCAGAGATGTGTATATTTGTTAACCTATATGGACCACACTCTCCGAAGGAGATTGTGCTTGTATTTTTCAGGATACAGCAAGAGAGCTGGGGCCCATCTAAACCTACCAACCGACCGTAGGCCGATACCTGAGATTCTAGCTGGAGAGGAACCACCATAGTCATACCGTGGAGGACCCAGATGGATCCCCACAGAGAATGACGGGAGGACCGAGGGACCCACAGCCACAGACATTCAACCTACACAGGATAAGCCAGTGAGACAGAAACCAAAGATCTTCATCACAAAGACCCCTAAACTCACAATCTTAAAGCAGCCTTAAATACTCATCCACCACGATGAACTACGCGAGGAACTATGCGGAAGAGGGGGTGGAAAGATTGTGAGAGCCGTGGTGGGGGAGACTATCCAGAGGTATGGCACCCTACAGCAACAACACACTGGAGACAGGAGGTCCGGGCTGAGTACCAGGCTATCCAGGGCCCCCTGCCATAAGGACTGATCCAGATGGTACACGGAGGAGGATATCCAGTTGATTGGGGATGGGGAGGGGGGCGTTGGGGAATTGGGGATAACAACTCATTGTTTGCCCACTGAATAATGTAACTCATTATGGACAATATATATATGTAGATATATATATATATGAAAATACACAAATGAAATCCAAGTTAGTTTATGGAATTAGACGTTTATTGTAAGTGGAGGTTGATTGTGAGAGCCGTGGTGGGGGAGACGATACAGAGGCATGGCCCCCCTCAGTGACAACACACTTGGGCCAGGAGGACCAGGCTGAGCACTAGGCTCTCCATGGTCCCCTGTCACAAGGACTGATCCTGACGACCCATGGAGGAGGATATCCATCTGATTGGGGATGGGGAGGGGGGCATTGGGGAATTGGGAATAACAACTCATCGTTTGCCCACTGAATAATGTAACACAGTATGGACAATAAATATATACTAAAAAAAAGAATAAAAAAAGACTTAAAAAAAAGAAACAAATAAAAAAAGAATATTTCTTCCCAATTCCCCTATTTAATTCCACTTTCATTTTAAGACAATTGAATTTTTGGCTTCTATCAATTTCAGATTTTTCAGGTCATTCTAGAGCTTTCTTTTGGATATTGCATTATGTGGCAATTCTCAAAAGATGTCAGATTTCCCAACTGAGCTGAGTGATCAAATTACCCACCAAAAAAAAAAAACTTGGAAACAAAGAAACATAACTAATTTGGCTTCAAAACACTAATGGAGAGAAGTAAAGGATCACATTAAACCATGATTAGATTAAAGGGGAATGATTGCCTACACTAAATTTTTTAATTGGATTCTAGAGTCACTGTTACATGGAGTGCATGACCTGCTTTATATTCTGGCAGAGTTACTGCCAGGCCACTGTAAACCCTGGCAGTGGAAGACGTACCTTATATTTCATTTTCAGGCTCCTATGGATTCCATCAGAGAGAGATAAGAAGGAGTTTCCATACTGTGAAGTGCTCACAGACAAGATGATCTGCTGGGAATTTAGGCTAAGGCACCCCTGGAAATAAAATAATCTCATACAAATAAGTAGATTGGTATTTGCACCATATAGTCATCCCCCAAATCTCTTTGCTTTTACATAAAATGTCTCAGCCTAGAAATCATCTTTGTCCACCAATCTGAAGGTTTTATCCAACATCTTTGGAGTACATGGGGAAGGAATGGCTTAGGGCACAAAGGTTACTATCCTGTTTGGATTTCAAGAGGGATATTGATGAATGTAATGAGGCAAACAGTAACTTACAAGAAATAAGGCAAAAAATTATAACACACCTAGAAGTCATCACGCTCATAGCAGACATTGTGAGATACTTCTGGTTGACCCATGAAGCAAGTTGAAATAGGGTTAAATACAGACCTAGCACCACACTGCATCAAACTTGCTTCCTTAACCTTAGGAGCCAAGGCGATTTCTCCTGCTCCTTTCTCTTAGTTTATGGTGAATGTCAAGTCTTCACAACCAACTCCTAAACTACTTCTTATGTAGCAGTCTTAATTTTCTTTCTAACACATCTTACATAGAAAGGTACTTACTCACTTGCTACTGATTATAAAAGGAATCATTTCAATCATCTCAAATTCAAATGACCAAGAATTCAAAAAACTATCAGTCTTTCTATGTAATATGTCTGCTAAATAAATGAGTTTATATGAGGCTTTTTAAAATCTCAAATAAAATCAATAACAATGATTCTGAAATTCTCTGATCAAAGAAACAAAGCACTTTTGACTGATTGGTATTATGCACATTAATAGAATGTATTTTTTATTAAATTATAATATAAGCATAGCATATATTATACTTAGGAAAACTAGAATACTAAATTAATTTCATCCTGAACCATATAATTGGAACTATAACAACTTTATAGAAGGAGTTAGGAGGCTTTAAGCCCCAAGAGAAATAGATTCTACAAGTTGATAATGAATACAGTATCTCAACAATTAAAAAAATGAAAAAAGAATGTAAAAGTGTACAAATTGCTGGAAAATATTTTAAGGATTTTGCCCCATGAGTAATAATCTACATTAATTAAAACAGGTAACAGATGATATTTTTGCTTTCAAACTGTCAAAGTTATTTTTAATGACAACAATTCCCAATGATATAATTGTAGACACTCATGTATACTACTAGTAAGAAAGTACGAGTATGTTGAGAATGTTCATACTTTAAATTCAGCCATTTCCCTTTTAGCATTATAAAAGTATCCATTGAAAAAGAAAATGATCTTATGAAAATAATCAAATGTAAATATTATATCTATATAAAGGTGCTTACCAGAATAATTTCTTTTTAAATTTAGAATAATTTCTTATATTAAACTAGAAGTAATGACATAAGAACTGAAAATAGGGCTGGAGAGATTGCTCAGTGGTTAAGACACTTGCCTCCAGTGTCTAAGTCACCAGGTTCAATTCCCCAGGACCCACATAAGCCAGACCCACAAGGTGCACACTGGTGCACACACTCTTTCTCTCTCTCTCTCTTTCTCTCTGTATCTCTTTGCTTGAAATGAATAAATAAAATATAAAATACTAAAAAACTGAAAATAAAGAAATTACTAAGTTAAGGCATAATATGTAATAAAATATTATGCAGATATCACATGTTTGACCCCAATGATATGAAAAAAGTCTATAAACTGAATTTTCTTTTAAATTAACACAGGTTATATATGCACCACAGGAAGCAATGAAGTAAAATATTAAGTGTAAAAATCTAGAAAATAACTTAAAATGTCTCTTCTCTTTGTATATTTCTTTTTCTACAATGGGCATATATGACTTTAATAATTAGAACAAGCATTTCAGACACACTGAGGAAAATTTCAGATACTCCCACCATATAGTGAAAGAGCTCTCCACTTCCTGTCTTTTTAGTTCCAGGTTTTCTTCCTCATTAAAATTAAATACAAAGGGGAAGCACCACCAGATTTATTTTTCCATAGACAGGTTCATTGTCTCGAGCCTACCATGCTTGTTAAAGTTTCAAGTGTCCAAGTGCTTTCTCAGTGTCTACACATTTCACTTACTTTCTAATTTCTTTTCCACAAATCCTACCTACAGAATTATGTCTCTGGAGGCTTTCATATGAGCTTCTTTTTTTAAGAAGCTTTGGATATTTTTATTATCCAAAATCACATACATTGTTTTAGTAAATATTACATTGGTATCCCTGATTCTCTCCTCCCTGTCCCCAATCCACTGGTGTCCTCCTCAGTGGGCATACTGGATCGTTCCATGGGGTAGGGAGGTTATGAAGAGCACAAGAGGCAGCCAGGTTTCCCGCCCCCCTTGTGTGTTGTTACTCAGGGGGGCGATGTCTCTGTGGATAGTCTCCTCCACCATGGCTCTTACAATCTTTCCGCCCCCTCTTCTGCTCAGTTCCCTGAATCATGGTGGGAGAGTTTTAAGACTGCTTTATTGTTGATATCTTAAGGGCCTCTCTCTGTACTTCTAATTTAGGTTGTGTTGAAAATCTTTGGTGTCTGTCAAAACCATATGAGCTTCTTAACTATCCATTTCCTTCTTTGGATAATAGAACTTATGGTATTAGGATAATTGAATAAAACAAGGTCTTCACATATGATTTCTTTAAACAGTTTATGTTCAGATGAGTTAGAAGTTGTATTTAGGCTAGTGATGCAGCTCAACAACAAAGCATCACTTAATGTGCATGAGAAGCATTGTGAGAGGCACTGCTCTAAATCCTCAGCATCCACTCCCAAAAAAGGTGCATTTATCAATTGCTCAATTATAGTGAACCCTGATTTGAAGAATACATTTCTCGCTATAAAGAAATAAATTTTTATACTCAACAATCATTCTAAAGTTTTAAATATATCTGTTTATCCTTCAGGTGTAAAAATACAGTTGATAGAATATCTCCTGTTTCTTGTTTTTTAAAGGGAAAGAAGGGTTTTCATCTTTATAGTGCAAATCAAAACAAATTCAACACAAAATATTTTGCCCCTTTCAGAAAATAAGAATTGACACTCTCCTCTTTCACAGTCTGAACTCCTAACTTATTATTTTTTGGTTTGTGGTTTGGTGGTTTGGTTTGGTTTGGTTTGGATAAGGTCTTATGTACCCCAGGCTGGCCTTAGACTTGCTATGCAGCCAAGGGCAATATTGAGCTTCTGTCTTCACCCCAGAGTGCTGGGATTACAGATATGTGCCAGCACTCGGTGGTATGAGGGTCTAGGGATCTCACCCAGGGCCAGGGTGTGCCAGGTAAACACTCTACCCACTGAGCTACATCCCCAGCACTGAACTTCAGGAAAGAGACAAATAGAAAGAAAGTCGAGATGAGAAGATAACTCAGCAGTTAAAGTCTCTTGCTTGTAAAGCCTGATAGCCTGGGTTTGATTCCCTAGTACCTATATAACGCCAGATGCACAAAGTCATGCATACATCTGGAGTTTGTAGTGTCAACAGACCCTATGGTGTGCCCATACTTTCTCTCTCTTTCTCTCTCTCACTTTCTCTCACTTATGTGTGCTCACTCGCCCTTGCATATACATATGTGTGTGTGTGCAAAATGATAAAAGTAACCAGGCATGAGGATGAAAGCTTGTAATCTCAGCTCTGAGAAGGTTATGGAAGGAGGATAAAAAGTTTGAGGCCAGCCAAGGCTACATAGTGAAACTCTTTCTCAAGGAGAAAGAGATGGAAGGGTAAAAAGAGAGAGACAAAAAGAAAGAAAGAAACATTAATACTAATCAAGTTTGTCTTGGTTTTAAGTTTTCAACGATGAATAACATCAAATGTTATCTTGCTCTCTTTCCCATATTCTTGTTTTCCTTCCTATCTACCCACACCTGCTACTTCACTGTCATTCATCAGCTAATATTCCTCAAATATATGTTTGGTTTCCAACTCTCCAATACTTAAGATTGATAAGCATTGGTGTCTGGTCACCTAACCCTTGTGTTCTCTCCCAGGAACTTGGTCTCTTCTCTCCCAGGAACTACTTTCCTGACCAGATCTGCTCCTCAGCTGATCACTGAAAGTGTCCTCTGAGTGAAAAGTACCCACTTATTTCCAGCTTCACACAAATTCCAGGAAGAGAAAAGGAAAAATAAATGCTGTAGACAAAATAAAATAACCTTTCCACTACGCCAAGAAATGTGACCCTCACACTCAACACCAGTGTCTCCAGGTTCTCTGCAGAGCCTTGTGTGGAGATCCCACAAAGAAAACCTCAGGGCAGCATTGGAAGCTCCACCCTTGTCTGCTCAATGCAGACTAGTACTTCCATAGATTATGGATAGGTATAACTTCAGACACAATGGCATGAGGCAATGCTGTCAAATGCAGAAGTCCTCATTTGTTTAACTTAACTATTTCCTATAACATTCTTGATTAAACCTCTTCTAGATAGTTAATCATTAATGGTTTCTTTACAGTTGCTGTGCAAACAGCTTATTCATACCTATGACACATCAAATCTCAACGACATGTTCTTGAATTGGATTAATTTATTTCTAATCTTCTTAAGCCCTTACTACAGTAATGCTTGACTAAATATACATTAAAATCTATTCTTTAAATGGTTAAAATAAATTTCAGGTGTATTTTATGAATAAAATTCCCAATTCCAGAAATATTCTACCTTCATCACTATAATATGTGTCTCAGGCATTCTTTAAATCTCCTGGTAGGGAAATTGTATTAAAATAAGTTCTGAATGGGGGATGGAGAATCTGGTTTGTCCACTAAAATGCTAACTTTTTTGTGAAGTTTCAGTCAGGGAAATGAAGCCTGGTAACCCTGACTCTAAGACTCCTGCTTGACTATGAATAGATGTGATATCCACCCAAGGAGAGACTGGCATTTCTGTGGTGTCTAACTTGCCTTGTCTTCCTTTGGGGCTGAAGGCACAGAGAAAGTCATTGAACTAAACCTGCAGTTATCATGGATTCCAAGAAGAAATATCCTTACAAGACAGACCATCCCCAGATAGTTATAAGGATAGGAGATGTCATCTCCAAGAACCAGCTTGCCATCTTTCCTGGGATGAGCCCTGTTTAGAACCACCTTGCAGATCAGGAGGCGACAGTGATCAAGCAAACATCTTGAGAAGGATGGCCTAATGATGCACATCTCTTGCCCCTCTCTCTTCCTTCTTTCAAATAAATAAAGAAATATTCTTTAAAAAAACTTGAAGCCAAGTTGTGGTGGCACAGGCCTTTCATCTCAGCACTTAGGAGTCAGATATAAAAAAAAACTTGAATTTCTGTCAGTACCCCAAAGACAGACTTGATGTCACTGGACCCCTTTGTGCCATCTCCATTTCCTCCCTCTGCTTGTCACCATTACTCATTTCTTTTATTGGCGTATTGAGATCAATAACTGATCCTAGACTATTGGATCTGTGGGAGCCAAGGATTTTGCTCTAAAACTTAGATTACATACCTTCATAATCTATCCTGAACCTGACACATCACCCTACCTCCTTCATTTGAGCCATAATTTTCTCTCTCTTCTAGGTTATTGTGAGAATTTCCCCCACTTTCCCTGCCTCCACCCTCTGCCCTGAATAATCTTCCCATCTCAAACATTAGGGTGTGCTACGCCTTTGCTTAAAACACACCAATGGCTTTTGACACCTTTGAAGACCAAAAAGATCTGAGTACTTGTGGTCCAAGCATCACTTCCTCCAGCCCTGACCCTCCTGTCCTCTGCTGCTGACTTGATGACCTTCTCTATTCCTCAAGAAGCCAAGCTAGAAGCTTCTTGGTCTTTGTTGTCACTCTTCCTTCATCCTTGAGTCTTGAGAGAGTCATTCTCTGGCCCTCTCATCTCTTTTGTTCCCTATCACTTCCTGATATCACTGATATTTTATTTGTTTAGAACTACCATCTGTATTTTTCCACTGACACGGATGCTCCATGAGGGCAGGGATTTTGTGTCCCTTGGTCATACAAGAACCCTACCGTAGAGATGGAGGGTACTAAGGAGATACCTGTGAAGTAGATGAACACATCATCCTCAGCTTGCCTTAGACAAGAGTGCAGTCCAAAACACTTCTTTCCATCCTTTCAACTAGAGCAATGGAAATTAAGCTAATTCCAGTGATAGAAATGTGTTTGTAAAAAAAGTCCTAATTGAGCAAACTGAGGAGACACACCAACAGAAAAGAGATTTAATTGAAAATGCCATGTAATCTCTCTAAATATTTTCTGCAGTTTTCAATTAGCCTTCACCATGGTGCACTACCCTTCATTTTGCTATTTCTTTAAATGCTATTACAGAGGAGTGGAAATGACACACACCTGGTCCTTCCCTTTGTGGGTTTCATGGCTCAGCACTACTGAGCTGTAACCCCACAGGGGTCCATTCCCCAAACACAGCACAACAAATGCTTCACTTTGCAGAGCTACAGTAAGGTTTCCACAGGGAAGCCAAATACTGTGACTTTCAACATGATTAGTCTCCTAATAGCTTAGAAAAATAAGTGAAGAACTTTGATTGAATTTCTTCAGATCCTCCCCCAAAAAAGTAACTCTTTGCCTGCCACATATTTGGAAAGCAGTATCAATTAGGTGGGGGTGTGGAAACAAATGAATCTCCTGGGTTTTACCTTCAGTCATCAGAAGACATTAAAGTCATCACAAACTCAGAAGTGAAATGAATGACTGAAGAACAATAAGCCACAAACACCTAAGAATGGTCAAAACCAAGGATTCTACT